>CADDXX010000090.1:1151131-1214782 GCA_902810485.1 Alauda arvensis | reverse complement strand
CATTGTCGAGTTCCCCTCTCGGTTTGTCTCTCTCTTCTCAAGGCTGAACAGGCTCRGGTCTCAGTCTTTCCGAGTGAGAGAGATGCTCCAGTTCCCTAATCACCTTTGTTACCCTCTGCTGGACCTGTTCCAGGAGCTCCATGTCTCCTGTGCTGAGCAGCCTAGAACTGGACAACCTATTCCACATGTGGCCTCACCAGGACTGAGTAGAGGGGCTGGAAGAGTGCTGGAAAATTGCAAAAAAAAATTACAAAACAGCTGGAAGTAGAGTTTCAGCCCAACCCAAACTAAAGCAATCTTTTTCCTTATTAAAACCTTTTATTTGGAAAGAATACACTTACCAACACAAAGAAAATGTTTTCTGCATAACCACATTTTTATTTTAGCACCAATAATGACAAACCAGACAATTTTATTCCCCAGTGTTAGTTAGGGCTGTTGTTGGGCACAAACGTGTAGCTTCTGCTACAGAGCACATCTGTGTTTTGTTCAAGGCTATTGCAGGTGAGTGGCACTTCCCACAGAGGACAAGACATAAGCTTTTCAGCCAATTCTCATGTCTTCCACTCCCCAATTTTGTAAACAGCTTCATTTTGTACAATGTCCTAACAGCTGAATAACAGGTTTGAGGAATCAACAAGAATATGTTGTATTTTCAACTGTGCTGCCTAAAAAGGCACATAAAGTAGTTCCACACAGAATATATAAGTAAGCTCTATACAGTAGCCAATACAGGAGATCCCAATTTTGTTTCAATGCCTAAACATCATCCCAGCTACATGTCAAAATGGTCAATTCTAGAGATTAAAACTACCCTTGATTTATTTATGTGCAGTGTAAAKTAAAGAGCATATTTTCCTGTGCAACTGTGCTGGGATGGTTTCATAAATGTAGAAATTCCTGTTGTCTTAAAATGCATGAAGTAATGGAACAAATTGGAGCACGACCTGGCAATGAGGAGAACTGGCGTTATCTTTGTGAGAACTGCTGCTGAAAGAAAAGTGTGCAATCTGCTCTGCTCCTCACAAGGCAGGGAATTGTTCAAGAGGTCTTAAATCAGGAGTAGATAACATCCCCAAAATTGCTAGATGATTAGAAAAACCGGAGGACAAGCAATGCAAACATTTCACACACAATTGCCATAATTGCTTTCTTCAACCCAAAAGCATCAGGCTAATCTTGTTCAGGCTARGCTGAAAACAGCCCCCTTGATCCACACCCCTGTGCAGTAAATTAGAGACCTGAGAGATTGCACTAATTGAAATGGATCTTTTCCCAGAAGAATGTGAGCAAGATAGCGATTACATTTAAAAACACCTGGAAACTGGGTCGCAGCACAGCATTCACTGGCAGAAATTAATCATGCTTTATTGTCTTGCAGTTTCTACATCTCTGTTTCACCCTTGAGATGTGGCTTGCCTGAGGGAAGTGGCATCTCTGCAATCTTCCACCAGAATTCAGGAAAGAAAGCAGTCACTGGTTCCTCTCCAAATTTTCCATTGCACAAGGSATATGAGCCTTGCTGTTGCAACCCTATTCCCACCACTTGGCTTGCCAGGTCTTGGAAAACCTCTGCTGAGCACAGTTTGGGGGTTTGGGTAGCAGTGCACAGTTCCAGGCTCTCAGAAGGCTTTTCTGGGCCTTCTTATGCAGGCAGGTATTAACCATGGAAGCATGCCAACCCAAGCACTTCCAGCCTGAAGTACTACTCAAATTAACAAAGCCCTGCATTTACACCAGGGCTGTGTTAGCATAAGTAMTGGCATCTTCAGATATGTTGTTATTCCATACAAAAAAGGATGTTTTGGTGTAAACTGAAGAAAGAGTAAAAAACCAAAGCCTGCATACTTTAGTACCTTTCATAAATAAAAGGGTGTCTGCAGTAGCAACAAAGCCCTGCGTGGCAGAAAGGGTGAACTGATATACTTGATTAATCTGGAGCAGTATATTCCAGGGGGCATGGATGCATGGATGTTGGTTGGTTATAAACACAACTGGAAATAATGTTCAGCATTAGTTGGAGGTTTGGGGTTTTTAACTATACAACACAAACAGCAGAGCSTCTAAGTTTCAGTTTCTTCTGATACTGTGAGAGCTTTGTAGTGTCGCTGAGCTTCGTGGCATTTTTACTGGGTAGGCTTTGCTTTGTCCCTCACAACAAAGTGCTAACTACTGCCACTGCTCTTGAGCCACCACAGTGACCCAGTAAGATCAAGTCAGAGCCACTCATATGCTTAACAAAATGATAAAGAACATTTTTGGACAAAAGTGAAAATTAAGGCAGCAGACAAAGGTCATAATTTATAWTGCCTCATATCCCTAAATGAGATTTACATGTTGAGTTAGTCTTAATATTACTCTTTAGAATTTAGACTCTTCAAAGTATCTTCCCCTCTCACCTATTCTMTTGCTTAGTATGGTTATTTAGTTGGTTTGTCTTGTTTTTAAAATAGTATATTTTTGTTTGTTAATGGAGGGCAGTGAACAGCAGCAAACACCAAGACTAAGTTAAAGCCCTATTAATGTCTTTGTTTTCTTCTGTTTCTTCTACAAATTGTGATCTTCAGTCCGTTCTTCTTAGAAGTTTTGTGTGTACAAGGATTAAACTCTCAGGATGTTTATCATCAGTCTCTAGTGGTGCTTGTGTGATAATTAATTAGTACTGACCCAACAGGAATCTTAACTGCAATTAACATTCATATGCATCAGCAGCCTTAGTAAATGATGGGACTTTCCCAGRCTTGTTTCTCTATTGAGAAGAGAGGTTTTTCTGGGAGTCAATAGCTCTGAATGAGCTGTTACCACTCAGGAAAGGGATGAGAGGGTCACTGTGGATAGTTCTGGGAAGCCATCCTCTGGGTGCTCAGAGAGAGAACACCACTCCAACCATAGCACTTGGAATGCTATTAGGAAAGACAGCCATCCGACAAATCTCATTATGACACATTCCTGAATGCCAGAAATCCACATCAAAACGGGTAAGTAGAAGCAGAGAAAGCACGAAGTAAAGCAGAAAAGGAAGCATTTTTAGAACCTGTATGCAACAATTTCAATGCAGCAAAACTAAAACATGTTATTTCAACATTGAAAGGGAATGATGGGAAAGGAGAAGTGTTTATAAAGTACTGATCTAGAAATGTGGAGACAGTTAAATGGGTAACAAGTATTCAGTACTTTGTATCAGCTAAGGACTAGGGAAAACTTCTACAAGATGTCAGACCACAGGTTTTTTTTACATCAGAATACTGTGTAATGTTTTGCCTCGGGATGCTGTGGGGCACAAAATTACAAAGGAGCAAAGAGGCACTAGGTGAACTCYTAGAGGATAAGTCGACAGTTAAACAGTGGATCCTGGCAGTTTCAGAAACGTCCCTACTTCTGATTTCCCACGTTTAGAAAGCACTGCTGGGAAACAGTCATTCCATAGTGCCTGTTTCTTAAACTCCCCCATAACATCTGTTCCTGGGCACTGCTGCACAGTTTTTGGCTGGATGGGCTTGAACTGAGTCAGGTCTTCATACGTTCCAAGCCAGTCTGTGTGCACAGTGTAACACTGCAAAATACATTAGTAATAGCAGAGATTAAAAAGTTCAGACATATTTGTAATGTTCCATCAGTTTCAGACTCTGCAACACTTTTGTGTGGCTATTTTGAATTTATCTGCCAAAACCCCACTTATGGAATAAGGAGGACAAGGGAAAAGTCTGCAAGATCACCCCCCTGARTTTAGTTTTCAGGACACAGGAATTGTCTCTAACAAAATTGCATACTCTGCTGTAGGATAGTAGAGACTAGAACCTCTTAAATCATCTAAAGCCCCTTGCACAGAATATTTCAGGAAAGAGCACTTAGATTCCACCAAAATCTCTTAGCCTCATACCTCTTGTTTTGTTTGGTCTGGCTATTTTTGTTGTTTTCTTTCTTTTGCTCCTATGTCTCGTGTTTATTTTGTTTTTAATAAGGGAGCAGTGAGCAATAAAGAACACTTATATTTCTAATAAACAAAGCATGAGGAGTTTCCTGTCTTCTCTCTTTTCCTTCTTTTTCATTTAAATACAGATGACACTTGTTTGGGTACTTCATGCCCCCATCTCTCTTGAACTATTCCCCAGAAGATCCTGCTGTCAGGCTGACTTGAGGTTGTCACCTACAGGCAAGTTCAGAGTTCTGCTCCCCCAGTCACAGGACAAAGTTGTCGACCATTCTCACAAGAGACCTGTTTTAGTMGGCTATTTCTAAAGATTAGCCACAGAAATAAAGAATCAAGCAGACAATAGAATGACATATTTAATATTCATGTAATGAATTCATCAARCCCATGTAATGAGCAAAAATACAGTAAACCCCAAGTATATAATTTTGTTTATGTTTTATGGTGTGTATCATATAGCCTCAGAGGGTCATATAACGTATTCTAGAAAAAAACACTTCAGGCTATGTCTACACAAGTTAATTAAGTRGGGCCAACACACACTAAACAGGTACCGGCACATGATGGTACTGTTTTTATGTTAGCTCATAAATGGTATTATTCAGAACTGACTATCACAGGCTGGGGAGCACACCCTGTGGCAATTTTGCATGCAGACATGCTATTTTGATAGGAAGAAAAAGCAGCTGCATGGCCATCAGCTATGCTCTACCAGTTGGCTTTCGGAAACTTGCCTTGTTTGCTCTTTATTTGATTTCATTATTTGTTTCAATTAAAAATATTGCTCTGAAGCAGCAGGAGGCTCTGAAAGGAAGAATGTCTCAAGGGCACTCACAAAATGTTCATGTCTGAGTGAGACTTTTATTAAAAAGGTCTTATGATTATTGCAAATTGCAATGATTTAGAGGCTGCARAATTTGTGTCCTCTGGCTTCTGATTTCCCTTTTCTTCCCTTCTTGATTGTGCTTTCCTGTTGAAACATTTAGCAAAACAGAGGTAACCGGCAGCAGACATACATCTCAAGAGATTAACTTCAACAGGCYGAACAGTTGCACATGAAGAATTTGCCAACGATGTATTAAAGGCACCAAGTTTTGACCCTCACACACCTAAAGTGGTAACTCAACCTCCTGCGCCTAGTTCTGTGCACGTTTGGATACCCATATATCCATTTCAACAGAGAGAAAAGGAAAAGTTTGGAGGAATATGTGTGTCCCTGCAACTGTCTTCACAGGTGTGCTTCTCTGGCTGATCAAAGCTTTGCATTCAGACTGCAGCAGATAAAGGAGTCTATTCCGCTGCTTCTCCCTGCTTGGCAGCAGCAGTCCCACCCTGACCTGACACCCTGTGCTTTCAACAGGCAGCAAACTGCATGGGAACCATTGCCAGGCAGCAGCTCCCAGTCCCGTAGCACTTGAGGATGGCCTGGATTATCACCAGAAGTACAGCATGGGAGCAAACACAAGCAGAGGGACCCAAAAAGAGGTAGATCTAGTTTTTTTCCCTGGCCCAATGCTTGTGCTGCTGCTAGGAGGATGAACCAGCTGACTGCTGCCCTTCAGTGCCCCTTATCTTCATTTATGTGTGAAAGTCTTCAGATCAGCAGTGATCCCTTACCATACACATTTCCTAACACAGTCAATTGAGCCATTACAATAGTCCTAAGTCGTATTCATCCACAACTCACTCTGAAGCTAAGGCCAAGCCAAAATACCCAGAATCACTTGAGAAATTTGTCTGTAGCGGACCTCTTGTAACACTATTAGTCACAGTGCTATGCTGTAACAATTATCAACATTGCTTGTGTTTCATCTCCTCTCCTGATATTCTTTTCTAGTGTCTAGATCTGAAGAAATTTATTAACAAGTTTATGGCATTTAATTGTTTTTTTCAATAAATTGTAGCTATGCTAGATAAAAATAAACCTTGGACATGCCTCCCTTACTGATACAATGTAGTTACAATAGTCTAGCCATGTAARTGATGGCAACTAGAAAAATAAATTATGAAGGGGTTTTGRAAGTGAAATAACTATAGCAAATTGTCACCAAAACCTTAAAACTGAAAGRAAACCTACTTCAGATTGCAAAGCACTTTTATTTCTTGTACATCTGAATTATTTCTCATAGAGCATGATCAGGGCCAGTTCCTGCACAAAAYATAACTAAGAGTGGAGGAGAATAGATCAACAGATGATTGCAACATTAATTATTTAGAATTCTACCTCAAAGCATTATGTGAGAATTCATGTCCTAATACAATCATTATCTAATGGAAGCTTTTGCTTCTCCATCTTCTATAAAATAATGTTTGATTTCTTGAAATAGTCATCAGAGTTGAACGCAAAAAGCCACAGCTGGAGCTGCTCCAACATACAGAGTGTTCAGTTACTGAAACCTTACACTTCCTCTTAGTTTGCATTCTACACCCTGAGCAGGAAACGTGGGATTTCACTTCGCTGTCTTGTCTCTTCAGATGGATTCACCCTTATGCCAATAGCAGATACCGTGCCTTAAAGCACAAGTCAATGTCTCCTCTAATCTACTGCCAGAGCACAGAATGTCCAGATTATAATTAAGCCCTGACCACTTGGTATTTACTTTTATTATACTAATACTGTGAGGCCCCAGTAAGATTGTGTTATGTGCTGTGCACACTCACAGCCTCTGCCTGAATGCCTCACAGAACAGGGTGAGAGAAAGAATTACTTCCCACAGCAGCAAAAAGAGCCTTAATTTTGTTGATGTTCTCCTTGAGACATTAACCCCAAGAGGGAAGAGGAATAAACCTGTCTCAAATGAGTCATCTGTGCAGATGAAAGCATAAAAATATCCTCTTATCTCCTGTTTTATCTTTCCCTTCCACATTGCTGCTTCTTTCCCAACCAGAATAATAACAACATGAGTGAAGTCAGCCCTGGGCAGGGATGTTGTAGTGTCTGGAGCACCAGAAGCAGTGGAAGCAGGCAGGAGTCTCACTTGATGTGCTCTGGCTCCTGTAGTCAGAGCAAGCACTTGGCAAAGGTGAGGAGAAGGATTATATCTGTCAGGATAACTTTTATAGGACCCAACTCTTCCAGGAATTGTTTAAAATCCACATAATGCTTCTGAGTGTTAATGCCTGTATTGGGACGTTTGCATTAGCAGATAAATGTGCAAGAACACATGTTTCCAGACATCTGCCGAGTGATCACATATCTGAGCAGTTTGCTGAAACTTGGTTTAAGGTCCGTGAGGTCCTTGGGCTCCTGAAATTATTTCCAAGGCTTGTAATAAATTGTGCTGCTGAAGTGCACCATGGTTAAGCAATTCTTGCATGATAGAAACAATATGTGGTGCACTACACTAAAACCAATCTATTTTAACTTTCCAGCCTGTGAAATCTTTCTGAAGGGAACAGAGACATACAGAAGAATTTCATACATGTAGATGCTGTGGAAAAAAAGAAGAAAACTTGTGTAATGATGCCCCCAAATTATTACCCTACCTGTACAAGACAAGTGGATGATACAATGCTGATCATTATGCACTGTATTAGTAAGAAGTGAGRAATAACAGTGTTGTTTTTAAGGCAAAGGCAGTCTCTAGATTTCTGCAGAGCCCTGGTTGAATTGCTTACATTCCYCCAGCTAGGTCCATGATTTTTTAGCCATGTCAGAGGAGGAAGGACTCAGAATGTGCAATGCCGAAGGGTTGAGTGGTGGTGATGGCTTGGAAGGAGGGGCTCATCTTCGGGCACAAAAGGTATTGCAGGATTGTTGAGTTTCCCCTCCTGGTGCACGMACTGGGATTGCAGGAATTCATCAAAGTGTGAGTCAACAAAGAGGTGATGTGGGCTTTCAGGATCTTTGGCTTGAATGAGAATGCAAGCCAGGAGCTTRTGTACACCATGTGTCTTTCCTTTCTTTCAGGCAGGGAAAACAGTGGCCCTACACTGCAGGTAGGTACTGTGAAGATAATTGCACAGAAATATCACAGATACTACTGTCATGTCCATAGATTAAGTTCTCTAACAATATGACTGTTGCTGTTATTATTATTATAATTATTAAATGCACAAATTATAATATTTTATCAGGCTACATACAACTGTACATACTTTGTATGATTAAAGCAATTAAGATACATAAAAAGACCTTGAATGTGATAARAATAGGCAAATGGGGAGCATCCCATCCCTGAGTCAGCAGCTGGCAGAGGGTATGTGCTGCAGTAATTTACTGTGAACTTGAACTTTGTTTTGCTTAAGAGTCCATGAAGCTCCTGATAAATTAACGTATACTGGAGTAGGCACAACAAGCTGGCAGAAGTTCTCAGGACTGGGCWTGATTTTTTTTGCTCAGTTACCTGTACTCTTAAAAAAACATTTGTAACCATGAATCGATATAAATTCTATGTGGTGTTTTACACTGTGCTTCTTGGCTTAATAAAATGTAAGAGGAAAGCTGTGGGAGGGTGCCTAGTTAGAGCATATAAAGGCAGGTCTATAACACRTGTAACACAGTTAGAAAGTGACATCCAATGCAATTTTAATATTGTATCTCCAAGTATGTTCATGGTATGGCTTGTGTTCTATCATGTAATTTGTATTGTCCTTGTTTGAAAAGTATTAACAAGTTTTATAAAAGTAAAAAAACAAATGAGTCCTGTTTAGAAATCAGGCATCACTTCCATACAGTCTTTGTCACATGTAAAGACAACGGACAGAATTGGTTCTGTAAGGCTGTGATTAGGAATATCTCAGGTGGATTGTATCCTTCACTGTAAGTCTGCTCCATATGTGTTATGGAACAGAAGGGAGAACTCGGTTTCCCAAATCTCCCGTGTCCCATTTGAGTCCTTTTACTCTGGATGTGGGCAGGACCTGTCTGCTTCCTGGCTGTGATTCAAGGGACAGTTAAGCAAGGGACAGCTCTGGTATTCCTGCTCAACCACATCAGTAAGAGAGAAAGACTGGAGAAACCCAKTTTTTTTGCATTTCTCTTGTTCTCACCTGTGAGGTAGGCTCTGAGCACTCTCATGACCCCAGGGATGACTGCAGACACTGGAGGGCTGGATCCCAGACATTGTGAATACACCAAAGTGCTGATATCTAAAAGGCCTGTTAGGTGAATGAGACTCAGCACTGGCATCATCACACACCTGTCTTCATTTGAGAGCCTTCCTAAGTGTTACTCATCTTTGCTGACACTTGTTTGCTCAAATGCCCATTCCAGTGCAGCACATGTAATTGTTTGCAAGATGGGAACCTACCCATTTGGCTGCAGTCTGCTTTGAGGGCAACTACATTGATTTTTCTTGCACTTTTATAATTTGGAATGCACTGTATTTAAATGGGGGCTGGAGGAAACGTAAGGAAAGCAGATGGAGRAAGAAAGACTGTGTGGATATGTGCATATTTGTATTTATCAGATTAAATAAACATCTTTTAATAGGTTGATAGGAGAAGGATAATTCCGTTTTGGTGCTAGATTTTAATGTAAGAAAAAACCCCGAGGTGCTGCCAAGATTGTGGCATTGCTTAGAGAGAGGAACCTTCTGCCATCAGTGCAGTTCAGAATCCTGCCTGAACCCTAAGGCTCCAGAGACGAGACAGATGTGTAGCTCTGGAGACAGAAAAAAACTGTCAGTGGGAGAAGAGAAAGGAAACAAAGGAATTGCAGAGGCATCTTCTGGCATGTTTAGGGCATGCAGAGCTCAAATGAGATTTTATCAGCATTGGTGTCTAGTCTTCCAAGAAACATTTTGAAATGGAACAGTGAAGGAGAATTGTACACACAATGGTGTGGAGTGAGAAGTGGGGGAGCTTCATCTGAAAGCATCAGAGAAGTCAATCAGTGCAAGAGCAGAGGTGAAAGGCTCAGTGGATAGCTCTAATTTAGAAGGAAATTAGTGTAAATTACAAAAGTGTTTTAAATAATATTTCAGGGGAAAAAACACTGGATTGCATTGTTTTTTCCTGGAAACAGGAAGAAAGGTGACAACAATGGATTATAGTATTCCAGTATGAAGATCCTGGATAAACTCAGCTTCAGCCCTTCAGGCTTTCTCAAATGACATGACAGGATATCTAGCASAAAAACATGCTGAGAAAGGTTCAGATTCCAGAAACACAGTGACTCATGCACTTCCAAAACAGTAYTATAGCAAGCTGCTGTCCAAATTTCCTGCTGTACTACATGTAATGCACGTTCAGYGGTGCTGCTGGCACACTTCCCTCTGAGTCAGTGCAGAACCACTGCCCTGATTCGGAGTTAGGCGACCACTGCACAGCTGGTGCTTCTGTCATGGCAAACAGATGTGAAACAAATGTCCTGACTCCTTGTAGTCCTCAGGATCCTTTTACAGACGGCAGAGTCTAATTAATCTCTGACATAGTGACTGTGTATGAAGATGGACACCGACCTCCTACATTTCTGTGCCCTTCCGTCTGATTRCCACAATTTTCAGTTGAATTAACGTTCATCTCTGGGAACGTAGACTTTAAGTTAGGGGGRAAAGAATGGGAAGTTGGAAGGGAGCATTGCTTTGTATATTTTCTCTTTGTTTCAGTACCTAATGCAACGGTGTTATGTCTTAATGTTACAGGTCCTTTCCCATGGACCCTCCTTGCACTTCCAAAGCCATGTGGAGAGGTGAGAGGGTGAGAAGGAATGTCCAAGTGGAGAGAATGACAAGTACTGGCCTTAACCATATCGATATGAAGGGATTCAGTGATGCCAGGAAGCAATACAACTTGTCTGCTCCTCAAACTTTGGAGTAATTCTTCTCCATGGTGATTTCTCTCTCTTCTCTTTTTTTCTATTCTGGGTCTTACTGCTGAGGAAAGGCCTTTCAGCCTTTGGGAAATCTTTACCCCTGGAGGCATTTACTGCAGCTTGTAAACAAACTAGAGGAAAGGGTAATAATAATGAACAATTACAAACATTGAGCCTGGACTTAAATGATCATGGTCMTATCTGTTGAAAATGCAAAAAGGTAAGAACCCTGAATGCTGTATAACAGGGATCTTCTCTGATATTTCATGCCATTTTAGAAAAAAAAAAAAGAAAGAGAGAGAGAGAAAGAAGACTAGCAAAAGCTGTGTTTTGGTTTTTTTTCCTTTTAATGTAGTGGTGGACACCTTGAACAAATGACATCATGAAGCTCTTCGTGCCTTCCTAGTAAAACTTTTCCCCTCTGTAAATGCCACTGTTTCATACCATGCGGAAATCTGGAAATAAAAAAATTCTATCCTAAAGGCAATTTATTTGAATTGATCGTCTGGCTTGAAGGAGTCAAGTTTGAATTTCTCCCAGAACACATTACCTGTCTCCTGAAAAAGACTGGATTTTTCAGAGGTTAGGTCTTGCCTATTGTATGCTTGAAAACCACCTTTGTAGATTTGCATCAAGGCAAGATGGTATTTGAATCTGGTGGAATGCTTTACATATTCATATTGCCTGAAGGCTGGAAACTTTTTATCACCAGAGGATTAGCAGAGATGACAGTAAAGATACAGTCCAGTCAATGGAAAATGATGAGATAAAAGCAACTTTTGACACCTAAATTTTCTTCAAATGCTTCCCCCCCMAWYCCCCCYYCYTTWTTTTWWTTKKGGGGGGGGGGSGTTGTTTGTGGGTTTTTTGGGGTGTTTTGTTTGGTTTGGCTTGGTTTGGTTTTGTTTTTGGGGTGCTTTTTTTGGTTGGTTGGTTGGTTGGTTGGTTGGTTGGTTGGTTGGTTTTTTTGCATGGTGAAATCTAGATGTCTTTTGTGGAGATGTGCTGACCTGCAGGGTTGTTGTACTGGATTCCAGGGACAGCTCCAGTAAGTACAGTTTGATCCCTGAATGGACTTCAGATGTAAATATGGAAAACGTAACAGCTTTTCTTGGCTGTAAGGAGAAGAGCGACACACCATGTCTTTGCAGCTCTGACTAAGGTAACTCCTTACAAGGTTTCCTACAGTACTTCCTTTTCTACAGCATTCTTACTGGCTAGGTTAGAATAAATTCTTTAGCAATGATGGTTTCCACAGATCTCACTCTTGGAGATACAACTCTCCCTCCAAGAACCTATACCGAATGGCAGGGCAATAAAAATTAGACACAGTACTGAAGATGAACCTAAATACGTTGTCTTTTTTAACCTAGAGCTAAGAAGTCCAAGAGAACCAGATGATAATTTGGTTTAGTCCTGTTTTAAATGAAACACCACCCTTAAAAATCTAGTATTAAATCAGACAGGCTAAGCTGCAAATAGAGATACTGAAAGCTGAAAGATGTAGGAAGGACACAGGGGCCTTTTATAGTAGTGCTTAGTTTCTGTTTCTGCAGAAACAAGATCCATAAGGTTTATTGATGTCTGGAGATCTCTGGGTGTGTGCAGCCAGAGATCTGGCTCTGATGCACACAATAACTGGAAAAATTGCTGCTGCAGCCGTGGAAAAGATTATTTTCTTCATAATTACAAATAATTTAAACAACTGCAAAACACAAAGCTAAGACTACAGCTGACTACACAGCAAATAGTTAGGGATGCTCTACCTTGTGGGATATATTCATGAGTCATATTAAATAAAGTTACGCACTCAGAATACGTAAGAATATTTGTGTGTACTCCATTACATGATAATAAAAAAACCCAAACAGCCAAATAACAAAACAGAGAATAATGCAACATGCAAATACCTTGGAAAGGAAAATAAATTAAAGCTGTCAAATAAATAGTGCTATAAGAAGTGGTAAATTGTTGCCAGAGACCTTGTAGCCTTTTGCACAGGTTGACAATTGTGTTTGATCCTCCTTCTTCCATGGTTTCTCATGGGACCCTTGTGCAGCTTTGYCATTCTTTATTATGAAACTGACATCAGTCAGCTGGTTTGTAGCCAGTTGCACTAATAATAAACTGGCAAGGAGATCAGAAATTACTGGAACTATTTGGTCATCTTGAAACTAAAAATGAAGGACTACTCCAAAATTCTTGAAGGCAAAAAACCCCCACTCTTAAATGCCTTTTTTTACAATAGCTGTTTCACAGCATAAAAAATCTACAAAGTTAAAATTGTTTCAGTTTATTTAGTGTTATGTTGGCCTTAAAAGTTGTAAGGAGTTCCAGCCAACAGTATCTATCTCCTCCAAGAGGRATTCATTTAATATTAACAAATAAAAATACATATTGTTGAGGATCCAAACCTTTAAAGCTGTAGAAATAATTTATTAAGGAGAATGACTTTTCTTCGTACCATATTGTCTACAGCATTGTATGTAACATACTCCCCTTGTCCCATAAGGCTTACAGTCTAACGTGGAGCCATTAAGAGACTGGGCAGGCTTTTGCATCAGGTGCACAGCACAGTGTGTGATGTATTTGCATGTTTGACTGCCCCACTTGCGGGTTAATTAAGAAATTCAGCTCTTCTTTGCTGAAGTCATTCACTTACAGCTTTACAGTTCTAACCTCACTCCACAGGAATTGTAGTGACTGGCTGACTGCTTTTGAACATCGGGCAGACAAGAGGTTGGTGAAATTTGGGAGTACTTTACAAACGTTCTTGTGAAGATGGAAACACTGATACAATGCTTTCTCTGCCTTTGGACTTCTAGGTTTTTGGGGAGCACTGCACATRTCCTGAGGTAGCTTTTGCTAGCATGCTATCTTTCTATTCATTTTCTATTATTTCTTCTRCAGCTTTGGTGTGCTCAGTAAGGCATTTTTATTTCCTTTGAAAGTCCCCAAAGTAAGAACAGGAAAGCAGTCAACACAGTTGCCCCAAGTTTAGGGGAGATTATCTATTTGGCGGCTGGAGGGCTCCAGCTCCCCTCAGGTGTGAGTGTCTGGAGCCCGCATACAGCCTGGAGCAGCCATGGCTGTACCTGTGCTGTGTCCAGCTCAGCCCACCCACGATGCTCCCACCCTTCTACTGGCAGTGAGAAATGCCCCTCTTGCATTTGCTCTGGCCAGGACACAACATGAGCTCAATATCCCTGGAGCTACAACCAGGATGTTTCACTGTTCCTGACAGCCAGGCTGCCAAGCTGACTGCCACCACAGACTGATCCTCTTGGTGGACTGGATAGCAAGGTGACCACAGGAAGCAACTGATCACTGCCCAGCATGGCAAACTTCATGACCAAAGCACACCTCAGGGGTTCGAGCAGCAGTGGGTAAGGGTGCGTGTTATTGTGTATGTTGTGTGTCAGTGGTGCCCTCTCCAAAACAGGTCAGCACCAGAATGCCTTTAGATTCCCAAAAGAGACTCTTTCTACTTGAGCTGTGCAGGTCAGTGGCTCCTCTGAGAGYTCTGATGGGCTACACAGCTGTCCATTCATCTGCTGAAGAACTGTCATCAGGAGTGCCAGCACAAGGACAGCTGCCACTGAGGCTGAGCAAACCTTGACTAGTAACTCTAAAATGCAGCATGAGATAAYGAACAAGTGGTGGGGCTGACGGAGAAGGAAACGACAGAAAATGGAGTTCTGAGTCTTTCATGACTTCATATATACTTTGGCTAAACATTTTAAAATAAACGTGGTCAAAAAATTCACAGCTTCTCTCCAGCTGTCTGTTGGCTTGAGGTTTGTGGCTCTAGTCAGCAATGAAGGCAGCGAATTGCATGGAAATTCACACAGCACTTAAAAGAGGGAAGATCTTTTAAAGTTCTGTAACCATTCCTTACAAGTGTTTTTGAAGAGGACAGAGTGCCCTTAGTGAGTTTTTTCTTCCCCTGAAATACATGACAACATCTACACACAACAGATTATTCACCAAATTTAGCAGTTAAGCTTGGTGCATACTTTCCGTGTGGTTCAAGTGCTATAAAATACTCCACAGAGAAATGCTACTGGCAAATAACTAACATGCAAASAATTAGGACATAGGGGCCCACAATGCAACAACACACAAATCCCAGAGTCTCAGTAATTTTTTGACCAAGGAGTCAAACAAGAAACCAAGATTCATCCTGGAATGACACAGCAAGCTGAGGGTACTTCAAAGCTGTATTCCTGTATGAGTTATCACTGCTTGAAAAAAAAAAACAACCCAAAACCCAAATTAACAGCACCCTTACTCCCCCAATCAAAAAAAAAAAAATAAAAAATTGCACTTTCCACTTACCCACTTATGTACTGTGTTTTACTTTGGTACTCACCAGCTCAGTGAGTCTTTTTAAAAGTAAACGTGTTATTTTCCACTCAATAATACAGCATGCAAATTGTGATGCAGGTCCAACTGCATCTGAGAACAGCTGCTGAAGTATACCCAGATCCTTGCATGGAAAGCAGAGTCCTGCTGTTTCTGATGGAATCTTCCCTTAACTGCCAAAATCTTTTCAAAAGCAACTTCCCCAAGGGCTGATCCAGTGCCCACTGAAAGCAAAGGGAAAGATTCCTACTGATGGCAAGCATCCCAAGTAAGCCAGAGGTCTAGATTTCCCTTGCCAGAAAATTTTGTTTATATGCATTCTGATGACTCTTAAAGCTTCTCTTTTTGTAGTTGTCTTTCCTATGGATCTTACCATGTGGTTCTTTTCCAGACACTTCACATACTGGATAAAGYGAGGTTGATGTGTTTCTATCCCTGATTCAACAGAGAACGTAATTTTAWCAAATTAATTTTTATGAGACCTGCTTTACTTAGGGTGCATAGGGAAGCATATGCGATGTTTAAACATTCTGCTGTCCAATGGCCTGATTTTCCCTGTATAAACACATGGGATGAAGGTAAAAGACTCAGTCATGTGTTAAAGAAAACTATGTCGTTCCCTCACAATAAAACCATAGAAGCCAGGTTTTTCACAAGTTTACTCTATGGTTGAAATCTACTTGCAGTTTGTCCTCAGAGGTAAGTATAGACATTCCAGCGCAGATGAGGATTGTGGAATGAAATGGGACGGTCTCCTAAGCTCTCAGGGAAGGTGTGGAAGCCTGTGGTCACATACATTCTCCTTTGATGCACTAAATGGCAACTGATTACCAAGGTGCACATCAGGTGAATAAATCTGTCTGAAAGGGGCTCATTGCGGCATGAGTTATCTATGAAAACAGACAGGAAAGGAATGAAAAAACATGTACCTTTAGGTAAGAGTTTATTTCTGGAGAAGCTCTAGGTCATTATTTATTGCAACTGCTACGATGGGGTAGCTAGCTGCCTGCAGAAAGTGGTATAAAGCAGGAACAGTTCATGCAGTTGCAACTCATATTTTCCATATTTTTATAGACCAAGATTGTTTTACGCCAGATCAGTTCATTAAAAAAAAATGTAACACCCTCCTGCCACTGCATTAAKAATAGAAAATTTTGTTACATCTTTGATACCACAACTAATTATTCCTAGTAATCCAAATTAGCTGGAGTTTTGGCTATAGAGTTTACCCCTAACTTTGCACTACTTTGATATACAGTGTATCAAGAGGACAGACGAGATGACACTTGAACCTGAGCCAACCCTGTAAAAATAGGGAGCTGGTGGCATAAACGCTGAAATTATTTCAAAGGCTTAATAAATCTAGTCTTAGGAACACCAGTTRAGAGTCATCTGCTCACGGCAAGTTTCACAGAGGCAGGATATGATCTTCTGCCTATTGTTGTGAATCTGGCTGTACCCTAAATAGCAGCTATATTTCCATAACAGAGGACTTTAGTGATGCAAATCCTCCCCCTCAGGCCCAAGGATGGCAGACAGGGTAGGTGAGATTCAGCCTTCCCTTAGTAAAGAGCGTCACACCTCTAGAAGAAATGCAGGGCAACSATGAGCTCTTCCAAATTCCAAAACCACAAAGCCAGCAGAAAGTGTTCCTGGAAGTAATCTTCACTGTCTCTGCCACTCTGTACCAGCCAGATCCCTTGAACTCTTACGCTGGAAGGTGAAGGGATGTACAAAAGTTTGCTTATGCTAACTTGGGCTCTAATTATACAAAAAAACGGAAGAGATAAATAAAAACCCAGCAAACAGCCTTCTGTCTCTTCTCATTGCAGGCCTGTAATTTGAATACCCYGTGGTAATTTTGTAAATCAACCTTCTTTTTGCTCTAAGAGAAGAAGCCAGATGGGCAGTGGGGACAATGCGGTGTGCCATTTGGTATCTAGCCTGGTACTCAAATGTGTAGGCATTTCTCCTCCCCTCCTATCGCAGCTGAGTGACTTTGTTGTGTTGATTTAAAATGACCTGACTAATCTCAACTTCCTCTAACAGTTTAATGAAATGTCAGAAGTTAACAAGCTTCACAGAATTGAAAAAAAAGGCCATTCAAACAGTGATGAAAAGAAACACACGGACAGCAGYTTTTAAACAGTTTTGGGCTATTGGAAATAATTCAATGAGCTTTAGCCAAGCTGCAGTACAAATATACTGAGATGTGACCAAAAAAAAGCTAAATTTTTCATCTGGACTGTTTAATCGATTTCAGGATTACAAAAAGAAGGTATATAAGAAAAGCCATAATCAGGTAAATTTGAAAAAAAAAAAATAAAGGGAAAAGACCCTTCCTGCCCCTCTTGGATCATCTGGTGTTTGGAAATACAAACCACAGAGCAGCAGGTATGTGGCACYGGTTCCACCATCTGAAATTACAGGAGGCAGAGGTATGATCTGGCAAGTTGAGTCCTGCTCCTTTCCAAGAGTTTAATGGTGTTCTCAAGTACAAAGGAATTGAATACACTGATCATGGTTCCAATCTCTTAGAATACCAACTCAGAGGAAAAAGATTACACTGTACTCACCCATTAAGCATGGTACAATGAGCTACACCAAAACACATCAGTGTTTTGTCCATCATTAGTATTTTACTTCCTATTAAGAAGTTATTGAAAATTCTACTAAAATAGCGTATTTTCTACTGAAGACAGCTCCCAGATTTTATGATCTGCCCACAGGAATTAATTTTTGCTTYCAGCTGAAGAAAAGAGAGACACTGTTTTGCTGGTAGCAGTACCAGTTTTTGCCAAGCACGGATCACTTTCCCGTTATTAATTTTTCCTCAGGTAGGTATCTTTGTATCTGTTATAAAGGTGATAGATGTTTAGTGCAGTTGTCCTCTGAAGCACAACATCCTGTAAGGCAGGATGCTTTCCACAGGCTACCATCTCTCTCACCTCCCTCACTACCATTTCACTGCAGAACCTGGAGATTGCAGCATCAGTCTGGCTCCTGTACACAGGAGTCTCTAGGACTTCCCACAGTGCGGACTGTATATCCTAGCTTTTACTGTCTCAATGTTCCAGGAAGTCTCTCCTCCTTCCCATCAGAGTTCCAGCTGTGATGTAACTGGGTTATRCTGCTGCTGCCTCTCAGCTTTCTGGACATCCATGGATAGATGGATATAAACTTTGTTTAGTAAACTCTACAAAAGTTTAATCGGCCTTTGGGCTGACTACATGTCCTTGCWCATTCATTAACACTTGCCTGGAGCTGAGCACTCAAAGTTGGGATACACCAGGTTTGACCAATAATGGGGAACCAACTGCTCTGGCAACCTTTGGACTCTCTGCCATGGAACTGGCTGACTGCCCATGGAACAAAAGGTTCCATGAGCATATAAACAGAAAACAACCCTTGTGCAGAAGCCTGGTGGAGATGGAAGCAGCCTGGAGGTTTGGCARGAAAGCTATCAACATGACATAGATTTCAGTAATGAAACCAAATGCAATTATCTTCACGTATTTTTGCACAAGGCCTCGGAAAGGCTGAACCTCTTAAGAAAACAGGCAGTGTTACATAAAATATTCTCCCCAAGACCCTCTGTTTACATGATGCARAGCTTGAATCCCAAATGCTCATATTTGCTGCACAGGTCATTTGAACTACATGATTTAATACATTAGCATTACACTGTTAATCCAGACTGAACAGGAAAAAATATTAGTAGGAACAGATGCAGGCTGTGAGAGACTGGAAGAACAAAGGAAAACGGAGAGCCAGTAAGCACAGAAGAAATTATGAAGACCACCAGAAGCTGAAAGGAAGAATCTGGGCCACAACAGCATTACAAAATGATGCTAGGCCATTACAGAGAAGGCAATGAAATTAGTGTAAGTATATAGGGAAGGCAGTTCTTTCTTGTGTTGTAAGAGAAGACAGACTTATAAACCATATAATCTCTCCTTGTCTTTAGAAAATACAACTAATTCTGTTCATCACAATGTTCCCACTGAAAAACTAATCCCTTGGCATCAGTGCTCAGTGCGTAATAACCTACAAACGTCCACAAATTCACCACACAGGCATGTCCACAACTGCTCTTGGAGCTTCCTGGGAATTCCCCTGGCTACTCAAGCTTTGGCAATGTCTGAAGGTCATGCTGGGTTAACGCCTTATGTATCTTGAGATCTGGATTTTAGCATGATGGTATCAGCACAGAGGATTGACTGCAGCTGCTCAAACCTCATGCAACAAAAATTTCAGTTTGCATCACTGAGTTATCACATAATATGGAGGGCTGGATTGTCAGAGTGCAATGAGTTAGGGATGGTGCCAAAAAAGGAGCCTGGTGCTGTTAGGAAGAAAACCTTASATTCTTAATCAATGTCCAGAGCCAGAAGTGTTTCACCTCACAGCTTACTTCAGCAAAGTTCAAGCATTAAGACAGAATTCAGTACTTCCAGCAGAAATTATTTTTTTTTCATGAGAAGGTAATAAATGACATTTCACAAGACACAACTGGGTCAATATATTACCTTCTTTACTTTGCTAAACCACATGATGGTATCCTGGAACACAGACCCAAAGGACGTGAAACTAGCTGGCCATCACTGCAGATGAACTGTGTGTTTGTAAAGAACCCCATTTTGTATTTGCACAAAAAAAGACACTGCAATCTACCTCTGGTCTYTCAGGGCATTTAAGCTGCTATTATATTTTAAGTTATTATTTAACTTAGGATGCTGAGAWAGAAGAGAATCCCTTAAAATGCCAATCCACTTACACACTCCAGACTTGCTTCTTACGCTTGTGAAAATCTCAACTGCACAGAGTAAAATACTTTCATATTCAATATACAAAAAATACTTTCTTATAAGAAAGTGTGCTTCAGGAGATAACAGTATAATGAAATATTTGCTATCACTCTAATGCTTTCCAGTTTGAATACCCTAAATTCAAATCAAAGCTTTTAAAGGTTTGTATAAATAAACAGCGCAGCAAGAACCTATCTCTGTAACACAGAGCTAAAACAATSTTTTTATACATGTTCTGAGTGATTTCCTTCTAAATTTTAAGTCATTGTACATTGCACAACTGAAAAGGAGACAGATACAAGATGCAATTAGGACACTTCACCAAGAATTCTGTCTTTCTTACRAATTTCTGTTGACTACTAGATCCTAACAGCATTTAATTCTCCTAAAATCAGTGGGTATTTTACTATCTGTTTCAATGACAAGGATATAAATAATGGAATCATACATAAATGKAACATGGAAGGATATAATAAAATTTAATTACCTACACTCATCAGGGTTTGTACTTAAGTTAAGCACTGAAGCTATAATAAGTAAGTACAAAAGCTGAATGTGAATAAGCCRACAATGCTAGAAAATCTCTATCTTTTGTCCTTTCATTTAGGTTTTCAAGTACTTCTGTTGTAAGAGTCTGCACAGGAGAAAATGACCAGGGGCAAAGAGTTCCCTCTAATACAGAACAGATGATGGATGTATTCCCCAATTCTGATTTAAAGGCAAGAAAGTTTCACAAATAAAGAACAATCAGAAAWAGTAATTGTATTCTGCAGATAGTATTCCAAACCCATGTTATCTAGTATTTCATACAAATCACAGGATATTTAGGAAAGTGAGTGTCCTTTACAAAGTGTAAGGAACCTAAGTACAACAAATGGATTTACATCATTATGAAAAAACATTCACATAATTTCCCAAAAAAAGCACCRTAATAACCTAGGTTATGTTTTTCACTGTCTTTCTAATGAAAATATGCACTCTTAGCCTGCAATGCAATTATCTTTCCCAACTCCTACTTCACAAACATTGCACCACTCCAACTTTTTTCCTTTTACTTACTTTTGGAATATTGCTCAGAGTTCTCTTTCAATTATTCCACATTTGTTGATTATTTTAATGCACTGAAATTCTGCACAAAGAGGAGTTTCTACTCTCCAACCACAAATATGACATTCCACTAGTGTCTGGCAACTTAATTGCTGCATGTTTTGGCTTAAGACAAAGAGTTACAGCAGGTAGATGAAGGAAGGTGTCGATGTGCTTATGCATGTACACCCTCTAATTCATTAACAAGTTTAAAAAAAMCCAAACCCACAACAAAATCTTCCCAGATTCTTCTTGCTTCTCTTGAAAGCTCTTAAAAAACTTAAATCCTTTGACTTCTTCCACGATTCTGAAGACTGCTGGCTTTGTCTCTCTGGTCACATCCAGAATGTCTAGAGCAACGTAGTGGGGAAGTGGGAGAGACCACCAGAGGAAGACCCTGGGCAGGCCTGTGATGAACAAACGCTGTGTACACCATGCATCCATAAAAACCACATGCAACTTCAGGCAAGACAACTTCGCAGCACATAATRGCCCAGTAACAGAGTTGAACTGAGGTCAAGCCTGGAATACTAATTTTAATTGTCTTGTTCTAATTTTTTATCCTCCTGGTTTTTTGTATTGTAAGATCACAAATAACTTGTGTACATATTGGTTCTGAATAAAACACTGAAACATGAGTTTATTGTTTCTCTTTGTTGGAATTTCCTAGAGGAAAAATATTGCCAAAACAATTTAATAGCGTATTCAAAATTAAGAGTGCATTTTGACCCAAGTGACTATAAATTAACCTAAAAAAAAAAGAAGAAAGACAATAAATTGCTCATTTTCCAAATAAATCGGGAAAATAACTGCAACAAAAGAGCATTTCAAAGAGTCACTGAACAATACTGAGAAAGCATGTCTGCTAATCAAGGTAAGGACAGTTCATTTAGAGAAAGACTTCCACAGCTTGAGGCTGTAAGCTTTGTGTTTGGAGAAATGTGCTGTAAAAAATTAAAACATTTGAGCTTCATTAATTTTTGATGTACGTTCAACAAAACCAGGAGAATTGTTATCACTCAAATCTGAACAATTTCCCTTYTCATAAAATTGTGTTTTCAAGGAAGCAAGATGTGTCCTGTAAAGCACTTGAACAATGTGTTTTGAATTTGTTTCAAAGGTGCAGCTTTTCTCAAGATCCCCACACTGAAGACAGCTCTCATGCCTCACAGTGTTGCTCAAGGCTGCTGCCAAATTTCGCAGTACCACTTGTGACAGCCACGGGAGAAGGGGGAATTTTCACAATAGGAATTGTGCAATCAGATTAGCCAGTCCAAGGAGGATTATAAAGATGTGAATGATCAATGCAGGCCACGTCAGCTGCCCAGCACGGTGCAGGGAGATCATGTAGATGAGTGATGGATACACGAATACAAAGGCCAGACCACATGTTGCTCCGGAGTATCTGAGGAAAGGGAGGGAAGAGGGAAAGAAAAAAAGAAAAAAAAAAGAAAGAATGCTTTGCATTTATTCTTATTTCTTGTTGTCATTTCCCCCCGCCAAATCAGTGAACAATCTGGATGAATAGTGACTAGCTGCAATCAATTTCATTGGTCCTTGCTGACCTCTACCTCCTTCACTAGCATTTAATTATCACTCTCTGTGTGTTGACCAGCCCCCTGTGACTTGATATTTCTACTTTCTTTGGGGCAATTTGCCAACATGCAASAGAAAGACTGAAGGACAGTGCATCTTCTGTTACACATCCCTTACTGTCAGAGCTAAAAACCTCATTGTACCCCAGCCATCTGAGAACACATATTAAAGCATTTAAATATAGAAATGTTACTGAATCTGCAACTATTATTTTAATTTAGTTAATGAGATTCTAGCAAATCATTCTCCAGACCTAAAAGGAACAACATGCCCGTCTGGTAAGATGATAACCACAGCAAGGGAAACATTTAACTGTTCTTTTTCTAACCTCTCCCTTGCTTACAAAAATGTTCTCATGATTTTCACCTACTAAGCAGCCAAATGTTATTAAGCAACAACATATTTTGTTTCATATATTTGAACATTCCTTTCAGAGGAAAGATCTAAYTTGCGTGTTTGCAAGTTAGACTGTATAAAGACAATTTATCTGCTGGAAATCCATGGTTCCACATGTATGGCTACTATGCACAATATAGAAATACAAAATGAAATTCTTTCCTGTCAGGGTGCTGAGACATTGGATAGGTTGCCCAGGAAAGCTGTGGATGTCTTGTCCCTGGAAATGTTCAAGGCTGGGTAGGATGGGGCTCTGAGCAATCTGATCTTGTGAAAGGTGTCTCTTGCCGATGGTTTGAGGTCAGAACTAGATGATCTTCAAGGTCCCTTCCAACCTTAAGGTCCATTCTATCATTCTAAGTGTCTATGATAACAATTAACTAGAACATCTCTATTACTGGAATACAAAAAATTTTACGACAAGGAGAGGTAGAAGAAAGAGGAAATGGGGAAAACCCTTGAAGATCAGCYACTGAGCAAAAGTAAGTTATTTTGCTACTTTGGTCAGACCCAAACCTGTCATTCTGGTTTYATAATTGCAGATTTCTGTATTTTTAAACACCTCCCTCTCCTGGCTGCTTTTGGAAAGATGCAAACCAAGAATAAATGACAATGCATATAAATATGTTGACGTCAAATGTAGTAAAATAAGACTCCTTATTATTTCCTCTAATATTTTCTAGTTATAGAAATCCTAGCTTTTCATCAACGTAGTAAATTTATGATATCATTTAGAGGCACAACTTTGATGCAACTTTTCCCTCTAAAGTTACTTGCTTTCTTTTATTAAGGACCTTCAAACCATGTTCAAATGGTCTTAATACAAAACAGAAACTTGAGAGAAGAACAAAGCAACTAAATAACAAATAACAACAATAACAAAACAACTTTTCTTCTGGCACCATATTCTTTTATGAGTAGAGTTACAAGGTCTTCGGATACAGCTCCAGTGAAACTCAACCACCTCATACGCAGAGGCACAAAAACAGATGTCAGAATTTTGCAAGCTGATTGTTTACACACTAAATCATTACTTACAACTTAAGAAGACCTAAGTTTCACAAAATATAAAGGTACAATTATTAGTGCTCCTTTTCAACATCAAGACACAGATATTGTAACACCACAGGGAACCTCACTGCAAGCAAYACTCACCTTATGATGCCTCCTATATTTGGATAAAATCTTGCCATTGCTACTCCAGCTCCCACAATGGCTAGGTTCAGGATAAGCACATGGAAAAGGCTATGGTAAAGTGAGGAAAGAGTGTTAAAATCTGTTCTATTTATTACARAATACCACCACTGTCCTTCATTTACTCTAACATTTAACTGGTACATGGATGGTGTTTTCATTTGCATGACTCACTCTATTAAAGCTAATTAATTTCACAGCAAACATGTCATCTACTGAGTATTCAGAGGGCCAATTTCTAAATATCTAGTATTTTGACTCAAAATATTCGTAAGGAACAAGAATGTGTAATTTGGCAATTCTTACRAAAAGCATCGTATGTGGTACTCAGCACTCAAGTATTTCAGATGGATATCCAAATACCAAAGAAACAATACTGTATAACTTTATTCCCACAAGAAAGAATTAGCTTGTTCACAGAATGATCTGAATTGCTCAAAGTGAACTAATGGAAACCAGAAGAAAGGCAAAGATGCATCAAGTGGAAAATATTACAAAATGCTATTAGGGGGGAAATCCTTAAAATTTGCACTCTACTGCATTTTGATAGAGGACAAACATTTAGAATGTTGGAGGTCTTACCATATATGAACTGCAATAAAATTCCTTGCTCCTGCCCTATTTATGCCGAATTTTTTCACCGAATTTGTTTTTACAAATAATTTCCTGTTGCTTTCCTTTTGCATTAAGGATGAGAAAGACAGAGAGTTTTCTGTTCTGCAGCTTTTACTGCATGAGACAAATTCAGTGCAGTTATGCACAGAGCTGAGACTCAGGAAAGTATCACTTTTCTTCTGAGAATATGAAATGTTGGCATATTTTAGCATAAGGTAAAGTCAGGAAATATAATAAAAACCTGTGATATTTTRGTCACACAGCTGGTTCTATGAAGGRAAAAAAGAATCCTCACAGAGGACACACATGCACACTTACAGGTTTTGTTTATTCTTCTGAAGGATATGAATTCCTAAAATATACAAAACCTGTAAGCCAAGGCTAATTTTTTCTTCACTATAGAAAGTATGTGTATTATGGGGGATGTAACTAACTAACAAACTTTTWAAAAGTAACAGCTTCCATGGCTATGGCTGAAAGGCTGCCTGCCAATTTCCAAGTTAGGAAGAAAGATTAGAAACATAGAATAGTCTTACTGAAGTTCAGGGAAATGAAGGCCATTAAAACACAAATGAATAATTTAAGATATGGACTGTTTTTAACCTTCAATCTTTAAAATTGATTTCAAGAAGACAGGAAAAACATCTTTAATTTTTTTGTAAGTGACATTTTAACAGTGGTACAAGAGAGAGATTGATGACTGCAGAGAGACTACAGCAGCTGTTTAACTTGAAAAAAACTTAATTGGATWTAAATCTGGTAAGACCCTGTGAACAAAAACAAAATCCCAAGAATCAAACTTYTTAGGGACCAGGTGTGCACACCTTCTCTAATACTGCTAAGGAAAGCCAGTTAACTAAYTTGTTCACAAAAAAGTGTTTGCCATTAAAAACTACTACCTCTCTCCCTACACGTGGCACATTGCAAATCTTACTGAAGCAGACTCAACTGAAGCAGAAAGTTTGTGGACACAGAAAGTGACAGCACTTCTTCCATTCTTTTTTTGCTGAGATTGTTTTTTTAGCAAGAGGGACTAAAACCAGTGCAGGCACAGAATTACTTAATTAATTAATTTAAAAGTGTTTAGCAAATTTGTGTCAATTCAGAGTATTTTAGCAGAAAACCTGAAAAATCTCTGAAGTGTTTTATTCTGGCATGCTTTGAATATGTGATTTTGTTGTTTAAAAAAAATAATTCTAGATTCTTTTAAATTTCGAAAGCAAATAGGGGTGTCTGTATGTCTGGTGTGAAATGAAACATTTTTCAATTTCTTGATGTGGGAAAGGATTATTGGGTTGAGGGGGGGACAATGTGTTCTGACTCAACTGAAGACAATGGTCTGCAAACATTGAAGACTCCAAAGCAATTCAGTACTTGTAAAGTAGTGCTTTGCAATTTTCACTATGAAAATTAATCAGATTCCTCATGAACAATACCAAAATCAGAAGGCCTGAAAAGGCTTTGCATCTATCTGTTTCAGTGYGAAAGATGACACTGCATTCCTCCCCTGGAACATCCTTGCTCCTTTCTCTACCTTTTGAATCAGCCTGAGCTGTAACCATGACATTGGACAACAGGTATTTAACTTGCCAACCCTTTCATTTACCTAGGCAGACAGCTCAGTTCACCTCCAGGGTGGGGAAAATGTTTCCATCTTGATGGAGAGAAAGGTATTACCATTTAGGAAAAAAACCCTACCCTTCTGAATAAATTAAAATCTGATACCTAGGGCTAACTAGTAGATACATTACTTGAGACGGTACTTTTCCTAAGACTYTAGAGTTCCATGCAGGTGTGTTCCAGACAGAAGAAGCATTTCTCATAGCCTGTGACATTTTAACAAGTTCTGAATTGCTCAGGTTTAGCCTGACACTGGCTAATTAACACTCACCACACATGGCAAAAGGACAGTCAGGAAAAAAGCATTTGGAGGCAGTGGACATAACCATACCACTGCTTATTACAATTATATAAAGAGAAGTATTTAGAGAACATTAGAGATTAGAAAAGATTTGGCCTGTTTTTGCTTAATCACCCTGGTCATATACAGTTGTTTTCTAAGTGGTGTAACTCTCTTCCTCATGGTCAATGGCAGCAGGGTTGGGTGGCCCATGCCAGGGCTGGACTGTCTGCCTGGGCAGCCTGGTTTGGGCTTCTGCTCTGAGGCACAGGTTGGGTTGCCTGAAGGAGGCTGTAATTCACAAAGGAAGCACACCCATGGCAAGTCTTTTATACTGTYGTCAGTCTCCATACTCTCTGCTGGGCAGATGAAGAAGATTCTAGCTCTTTTCTACTAAGGGAATCACTGCTCACCTGCAAAAATCCTGCAATCCCACAAAAATGATGGAGAGGAGGGGAAAAGAAAAAGGGTTAAAACAAAATGCTAACTTTCCCCTAAGTCTTGTTTTTTACTCTCCTGGCAAAGTTACCCTTTCAGATTGACACAGTGGAGAAACAACTTGTATGCCAGAAGATCATTAATRGGCTTGCTCCATCAAGTTCTCTCTCGTGGAAATGATTGTTATACTTAAGTCACTCAACAGCAGCATATTTAATTAACTTTGGCACCCTCAAAGTAAGAATCATGTCAAAAACAGTGTAACCAAASCCTAGCACAGGAGAAATTTAAAGACAGAAACTGATTTTAAGTCCCCTCAAGTTTTAAGGTCTCTCAGAAGCATTGGAGTCACAGGATGAACACACACAATTAAGGGAAACTGGAAAGCAAGGAAAGAAGAACTTCAGGATCATCCAAGTAAGAATTTTTGAGAGATTTCTGTATCTAAAAATGCATTTTCTTCCTGGAAATCTCACTCAACTGACATTGGTCAAAAGACAATGAATCACAACCTTTAAGCTAGACAGAGGCTAGATGAAGAGCAGACAAGCAAACATGCATGCAAACAGAAGAAATGTATTTCATTGCATCAGAAGACATACATCTGTGGGAGAACTGGCAGGTCTGCTGGGCTACCATGGAGCAAAGGGAGGACAATCCTTAAGGAAAGCAAAGTGATTTTTGTCTATCAGCTTATTTAATCTCTCAGAATAGGAACGATGTTAAAAAGTTTTAAAAAATCATCAGATGACTGCATAAAGCACTTTATGCACACCAWATAATTAATCAAGGGAATCTCTGTCACAAACATCACTGTAGCCAGGAGCCAGTAACAATAATGAAAAARTTGGCTTTCTATCCATACAAGAAGATCCAGAGTTAAGCAAGAAATAGCAGATAAAGCACATGCATCTGGCCCTAAATCAGCTCTTAAATGATGCCATTACAAACATATCTCATTTCAGAAAAAGCAAGCAATTACCCAATASACAAAATGTTGGCCTTCCTTAACAACACCAGGGAGAGCAGAGAGAATGAACAGTTCCTTGGGTTTTGTCCCAGTTCATCACTTTCTCTGTTGTAATCTGTACACTAGCATACATTTTGCAAAATAAAATAAGGTATTAGGATGTCTTCTCTCATTTCTAAACCTTTTGTAGGAAGTAAAGAAAAGCTGAAGGATTTGTGGATTGAGTGCATCCTSAGCACCAAACTGTGTATGATGCAGTGGACATGCTTGAGGGAAGGGATGGCATCCACAGGAACATGGACAGGCTTGAGAGGGGGGACCATGCAAACCTCAGGGAGTTCAGCAAGGCCAAGTGCAAGGTCTTGTACCTGTGTTGGGGCAATGCCAGACACACCCACAGGCTGGGCAGAGAAGTGATTGAGAGCAGCCCTGTGGGGATGGACTTTGGGATGGTGGCTGATGAGAAACTCCCCATGAGCACACAGTGAGTGCTCACAGCCCAGAAAGCCAAGGGAGCATCCAAAGCAGCATTGGCCAGCAGACTGAGGGAGGGGTTCTACCCCTCTGCTCTGCTCTGCTGAGACCCCACCTGGAGCATTGCATCCAGCTCTGGGGCCCCCAGCATGATGACAAGGAGGTGTTAGAGCAAGTCCAGAGGGGGGCCAGGAGGTTGGTAGGAGGACTGGAGCACCTCCCCTGTGAGGATAGGCTGAGCAAGTTGGGGCTGTGCAGCCTGGAGAAGAGAAGGTTKTGTGGGGACCTCATAAACACCTTCCAGTATCTGTAGTGGCCTATGGGGAAGCTGGAGAGGGATTCTCTGGCAGGAACYGGAGTGACAGGGCAAGGAGGAATGGGTACACACTGAAAGAGGGAGATTTAGGTTAAATATATGGAATAAACTCTACTGTGAGAGTGATGACACACTGGAACAGGTTGCCCAGGAAAGCTGTGGATGCCCCATCTCTGGCCAGTCTGGAYGGGGGTCTGAGCAACCTGGTCTAGTCAAAGCTGCCCCTGCCCATAGTGGGGGTGTTGGGACTAAATGATCTTCAAGGTCCTTTCCAATCCAAACCACTCTATGATKTCTATGATTCTATGTGATGATGTCTGTAAGAAGACTACCATGTCTAGCATGTCTACACATATACTTGATTTTAAGATAGGCAGAGACACAAGTGATTGATACTTGTATATAAGAGCAAGGAGAATCCTCCTTCTTAGAATCAAGGATGCTTTTGCTCTCCTCCTGACTGTTAGAAGACAAGACTCTCATTTCCTTTCAGATTAACAAGCTTCCACTGTTCATCTTATGTCTATTGGGAAATCTGGGAGAAGGAAAGTTATTGTCTATTCAAGCTTTTAAGTTTGAGCTGCTGAGGATGAGCTGCTTCACCACTCAAGACGATGGGTTAGCCATCACTAGTAGTTGGGATACACTACAGGTRCACACTGCGAAGAGTACTTCACAGAAAAATAGCACTACAGAGTATTTAAAAAGCACAGGACAAAAAAGACGAAAATCAAGTCTTCAGGCAATAAAAGCTCCCTTGAAAATGAGTATGTAGTTTTCAATTACAATCCATGGTTTACCAGAAAAAAATAGGATATGAACCATGATGTTGATTTTGGTAGAATTTGCCTTTGATTAGATCAAAAATCAAGACTATAAATTGCAAACCAGCAAACCAGTATCTTGGTCCTTTATTATAATCAGTGACAGATACAGAAAAAGGGGTAAAACCCAGAGAATTAAATTGATCTGAGCAATACAATCATTCCCAGGAAATAAAAACTATCTGGCAGCCCTGTAAACATGTGCGAGATCAAGCTATTTGCTTTAAGTTGCATTCATCCAAAATTCTAAGTACTCCATTTAATAACTTAATGGCTATCTGTTAACTCCATCCACAGCAGCAGCAGGTATCCACACSTGCAAAAAACTGCTGATGTGAAGAAGCCTGGCTTTAAAAATCAGTGAGCTTCCTTCTGAAGCAACCAATAGCTTAAAAATGAAGACAGGAACATTTCTAATGGAGACTTGGACCAAAGGAGAAGGTGTTTCTGTCAGACTTTGTTGGTTTTATTGGTTTTGTTTGGATAATTATAGCCAGAAGGCAAATTTATAACATTTCTCTCAGCTGCAAAGGAAACTTAATCTAAGAAAGATACACCTATGAAAAGATACGTGATTTAGCACATAGAATCACAAGGTTAAATGAGGCTAGGTTGCCAGCASAGATCCTGCTCTTTTCCTCCTTTTTCATCTTTTGCGTCACTACTCACACAAAAACTTTCTCCAGACATGTGACTCAGGATATTTTCCTCCATACAGTCACCTTATACAGACATCTAAGAGGTAAAGCAGAGAATCTCTGCAGGTTAATCTTCTTATTGCCCAAGAGCTGCAGCCCTGATCAATGAGGATTTTGAGAAAAGAAGCAGAGTACATTCAACTATTAGTAGAGTGCCCATTTTCCTACACAAAAAGCCACAACACTTAATATTTCCAGGTAGGTTCTTCAGAGTGAATCAACAGGCTCTCCACTAACACATCAGCCCATGTCAGTAAGGGCAACATATTGGCAAAACATTTCCCTACAAAAGCAGCTCTGGAAAAAACCACAAATACTGAAGTTTTTCCTAGAGAAGTGATAAAGTGCTGCTAAAGGAACTTTGTCAGCTTAGGTGACTGGTGAGAACCAGTCATGAAGACACATTTCACAACCAGGCAGTTAATCTTTACTATCCCCTCAGAGACATGCTCTTTGCTTGCCACCAGCCTTCAGGAAGTCTTCACTGCATAGAAAAAAACAAGGGCTGGCCTTGTAAATACACAGAAGCCAGAGCCTGAAGGTTAATTGAGTGATTTCTGTGCAGTATTTGAGACACTTGGGATGCTAGAGAGAGAGACAGCCCATCAGCCAGAATATGTTACCTTATCACTATAGGTTGGAGAGACTTATATGGCCTCCTAGAAACCATTTTTGACTCCTTGGAAGTTTTAAATACTTCACTTTCAGGAGTAAAAAAAAAAAATTAAAAATAAGTGAAGCTACCCACAGGACATTCTGGAGACAAGAATCAAGCAAGCATCTGCATCATCAAATTCGTCATACCATGAAGGCTTAAAACAGCAAGCTGGAATTAACCTGAGAAGAGACTGGCAAAAAGCTGTAGTTTCTAGGAGAGGCCATGAGGGAAATGAAAACCATTCTGGTCAGGGAGTAACTAGAGGGAGGAGATAGGAAAAGGCACATCCACRTAATATAAAGGACAAGACTACTGCTCAGTGGCTGTGAAATCCATCTTTAGCACTTAAATAAATGGCCTTGTTTCCAACAGTAGCTTGCAGCAGTTCCTAAAAATCTTAATCCTGAACTGCATACAATTCAGAGTCAAAAAAAGCAGGCACTTATTTCACTGCCTAATTTTAGGCATTCAGTTTTTAGAACTTCTCATACCTATTTTAGGACTCAGAAGAAACCTGGAACAGCATCTCTGCAAACCTGAACTGCTGATGCCACAGAGGAAATACACATTCCTTCCTGAGATTTGTTTTTTCCTTTTGTCCATCAACAGTAATTCACAATACAAAAGAAGACACTCTGAGATAAATGGTAACTTCTCAGCTGTGATAAATTCAGTCTCAGTACTCCAGTACTCCAAATATAAATGTCCTGGGCTTTATTTTAAAAGGCAAACTAAAATTGAAATCTGCATCATCTCTTTCCTGGAATACAGACACTATACAAATGCAAGGGTGTGGCTCACCTCTGAAATTAGCATGTGAAAACCTATTTTTATAAGCATAGCAGCAGCCCAGATAGYACAGCTAAAAACTCACTGAGCTATTACCTCTGTTTAAGAACAGATGGATGATTACTAACCATGCACAATCAAAACAAAGATGGCATGCTGAAAGGTTAGTAGCTGGAGTGTATGTTTTTCACAGTTTAAGGATTGCTAGATTAAATGCTTCTGGACTATTTTTTTTTCCTGCACAACTTTTCTTTTGCCATATAATTGCATAATACAAAGGGATTGTGCTGACAAAATTCCTATTTATCATTTTATATCCTAAAATGAAGACCTGAACTAAAAGAAGCCCCCCCCCTAATTCTGCTCTGGCAAACTGTAGCAGTCCTGATCTGCAGGCAAGTTTGTTTTGCGTGCCTATTCACCCTGACTCTACAAACTCTGTGAAATGAGCTTATGAAATGTACCTAATGTACAAAGCAAATCCCCAAAAACCCAGCCAAGTTTATCACAACAGAACCCCAGTTAAGCAAAGTGTGTCAAACCATTGTCAAGAAACAGACTTCTTACCTTGGGTAAGCATTTCCAAAAAACTGTCTTAACAGCTGAACTCGTGCCAGATAGCCCAACAGTGGGTATACAGTCATCATTTGGAACAGCAGGAATATTCTTGCAACAAATGACATGATGTCATCACTAGGAAAGTTATCTAGAAAATTCTAAACATATAAGAAATGTTACATATCAGTGGTGGCTTGTTTACATGTATCTGCTGTTTTTTTAGTATCTGCTTTCTAGTATATGCTAGAAAGAATGGGATAAAATCCAAAACAACTACAATTGCTAAATGAACTCCGTAACATGAAAAACCCTCTCCGTCTTTTACAACTGCCTTGCCATCAAATAACAACTGATTTTTGAATACTACTAGGCTGATGTCTGTGTTAATGTTAGTATTACATAAGGAATTGCTTTCTGATCTTCTGAACATCCTCAAATAATCCAGGCTGTGGAAGGGCCAGCTGACCTTTTAGGCAAATAAATTCATATACTCCTATTATATGTCATATCATATCTACTTAGTAAAAACAGTTATTTAGTGATTAAAACTGGATTACATACAAATGAAGAAGGAGTGGTACACTACTAGTGGAAACATTTGAAAAAGTATTGTAATACTTAAATATCATAGAAATATACAAATGGATTCATAAATACCTGGGATAACTACAGAAAATAAATGGAAGAAAATCACTCATYATCAGTTATTTAACTGTGGATTTCATCCCGTGAAATTATTTCAGGTGGATAAAAAAAGAATTCATACTTTAACAGTGGTACCAGTTCTAACTAATCCACAATCASAAGAAGAGTTTAAATGCTGCCTTATTGCAAAATATTATGCCAGAGCTATAGAACACCTGGCATAAAATGGATCCCCCTTTGATAATTGCTATGTCTGAAGCAATTTAGGGATATAGTATAGGCTTGCCTATAAGCAGATAMGAGTTTTTAGCCTTCACAGGGTGTTTCGTGTGGTGCTATTATCTGAAGAACTCTGCTGGCAAGGCTCATCAGAGTGTCAGACTCCTAATGCAATCACARTGAGGACTCCTATCTAAACAAGCTTGCTTTCACATTTTATTTCTTCTGGAATCCAAATGAGTCACTGCACACACTTCTTAGGATTAAACAAGCTAAAGAAATTAAAAACTCAATTGTTAACTTGTTCTTTATGGTCCCTCTTCATCACTTTCACRGAGTATTCATTAAATGTTTGTTTTTCACTGAAATATTGGGAACCATCTATGAATATAAATGAGATAACACAAGCATTACTCATTYTGTTTGTGGTGTGGTGTTGAGGTGTCCCACCAACCGACCACAGTGAAGTGCAGATGTGCCTGCCAGGGTGAATCATGAAGCAAGCAGCAGTAGCTGGGGGRTTTTAATTGCATATTTATTAAAAGGTTAAGGACAAATATAGTATCTTGGTACATATCAGGAAGAGCATTGCCAGAAGGTCCAGGTAGGTGATCCTGTCCTTCTACTCAACCCTGGTGAGGCACATCTGGAGAGCTGTGCCCAGTTCTGGGCTTCTCAGTACAACAAGGACATGGAGCTCCTGRAGCAGGTCCAGCTCAGGGCTACAAAGATGATCAAGGGACTGATACATCTCTCTTACAAGGAAAGCCCGAGGGAGCTGGGCCTGTTCCTGTTGCACCTCATCAATCTATATAGGTATCAAAAGAAGGGTGCCACGAGGATGGATCTGGCTCTTCTTGGTGGTGCCAAGCAAYAGTWCAAGAGGCAACGGGCAGAAACTGATGCACAGGAAGTTCCACCTGAACTATGAGGAGGAACTCCTTCACAGTGTGAGTGACTCTGCACTGGAACACACTGTTCACAGATGTTCTGGAGTTTCCCTCACTGAAGATATTCCAGAACCATCTGGATGCAATTCTGTGCCATATGCTCTGGGATGGCCCTGCTTGAGCAGGGAGGTTGGACCAGATGACCCACTGTGGTCCCCCCCACAAAAAACCTATTTTGTGATTCTACAAAATATGCACTGCAGTAAAATATCTTACCTGTTCAATACAATCTTTGGATAACGGTGGAGAAGGAAAAGATGCAAAAATTATCACTCCAACATACAGGTAYGTTAGTCCAACCAGGAAGTATGCAATAGAGAGGTCTCTCACCTGAGGGAAAACAAGATTTTATTTTGGCCAGCACTTACACACAAAACCAGATGAAATAAAAATCTCATGAGAAGATTTCTGTTTTATGTACTACTGTTACTTTTAAATGCATTGCTTTTTTATATTTACTACTATCACTTGTACATTTTTAKTTTTACTTCCCACTACTTGAATGGAGACTTCAGACCTGGTTCTGATCAGATCAGAAAGCTGCAAGGAGATAMCCCACAGTGGAGCTAGACAAGTGTTATTTATCTCTCAACATACAAAAAAGGCCCCATGAAAGAGATACGCCGATAGATGTAGCTGGTTATTCCTGATACATAAACATACACCAGTTATTAAAATGAATAAGAAATCCCTTCTACTTTCTTACATTCACCAATTACTACTAAGACCCTTGGGACACAGACACACCTGTCTAAGACAGATCATCACCAGCAATGCCTGATGTTAAACTTCTTGTCATTAATAAAATCTTGCAATCAAAGATATCAGCCTACCCAACTGCAGGTATAATAGAAAAGAATTTAATCAAAGGTTTTAAGGAAAGAGTGTTGAAGCTAGGGTCATAAATCCACACTTAAGTACACTACATACCCTTAAGTATGGATTTAAACCTCAACTTCAATGTTCAGTTCTGAAAATTTTGGCTATCATTGTAAAATCTATCATATATACATGTATTTTTCACTACACAAAAATAATTACACATTTATTACAGGAAAATAACTGGCAAATCTAATTAAGTACTTTATGAAACTAGAGAGTCCACATATATATCAGACTGATCTCACAGCAATGTAGTAGGTGTTATTCTTCTGCATAAATTCCTTCCTTTGGAAATAAAAGAGAGAGACCATTTGTTTCTAGTTACTAGCTAACYAAATTCTATATAAGCTTATGTTACAGTACAAAACACTCATCACCTTACAGGAAACSATTTGTTCAGCTGCTGCTAATCATCAGCATCTTAAAGGATTACTAGTATGTTTCAATACATGACCCAATTTTCCTAATACTGAGAAACAAGCCTAACTAGCTCAGGCAYAGCACCAAATTATGAGGATTATACTAGTTTCCAGACCAGGGTGATAATTATCACCTCCAGCCAGCTCGCTGAGCATGAGCAAAGTTTCCTCACATCTATGCATGGAAATGTTTCCCATAGGGATTCTTCACTCTATCTTGTTGACAGAAGAAGCGTAGCCTACACCTCTCCGGGCTCTGTCAAGGGCAAGGCACTCCCCAAGGAAAGTATAAAATGCTAGATTATGAGTTTTGAGAGAAATTCAGATGGAAGCCAGTTTCTAGTGAAAGATGTAGAATCTCCTGTTCATTTTGCCAGTGATTTTGGTGTAGAAGGATAAGGAATGGCTGTCTGATAAGGAATATATATTTGCGTCTTAGAAGCTGATAGGAAAAAGGCATCTGTGTGCTTTGAACATGTTCAAGCTCCCAGCAGCTGCGCATTTTTAGCTGATTCTCCTCATACTGGTCAATGAGTAAGGACAATCAACTTTCATCAGAAGCTGAGCAGTAGCCTTTTCTTTAAATTATATGCGGAATTTCTGCTTGTGAYATGAGAAACTGTACAGGTTTTTATATAACATCTACATCTTCAAAAGCACCAGTGCCCACCYACCCTAAGAACTGATTTTAAGAATACTTAATAGGAGCATCCAAATTTCTTACAGGTATTTATCAGTAACTTCATTAACTGCAGGACTCAGAGACACAGTAATGCCATTTTGTAAAGAAATAYAGACTCTCATCTCTTGAGGACAGGACTCGGAGAGTTTGTCAAAATGTACCCAAGACCTTCTTAATGCACATCATCTGCCAAAACGTGCTTTAAATATGGCATTTTAGGTAGTCCTAATGCATAAAAACAGCATGGTAACTCACAGTTGTTATTTGTATTCTGCCTACACATAAGTTCTAGAACCAACTGTAAAACTATTTTTGCTGTGACAAGTGCATGCTGTTGTGAGGGCAAGAAATCTGAAATAAAATTCTTACTGCTTCCTTTGGATATGAAAAATGATAGMTAGGTGGTGTGCTATTACCTCCAACAGCTACTGGCACCAGTACTAACCAGTTCATGTTTCTAGAGTTCTGAAGGGTCTAAGCTTTAATCTGCACTGAAACTAAGTGCTGAGATAATTTTGATACTATATTTTCATAGCATGTAACACAATGTTTTTTCCTGGTGCTGTCACCATACAAAGAGTATCAGATTTTGATTTCAGTAAGCTACTAAAAAAGAAATAGACAACCTGTTTTTTTTTTCTCAAATATCCATCAGCTCCTGATGTTCTCCTTCCAAACATATGTTGCTGTGTATAAGATGGTTATCTTTGTACAACATGTGTTTACAGAGTGGGAACATCTTTTGATTAATGTTCATTATTCCTCAAGAGACCTGGGTTCACTCCCTGAAGACCTTGACAGTACTGTTTAGATAGCRTAATTCCAGATAAAATCAAAGGACACATGGGGAGAGATAAAAGGATTATTTTAAGTAAGAGCARTAACTACAGTTTTTTATTTTAAATTTGATACTTGAGGCATTTACATTCAAAATGGACATTGCTGTGTTGAAAGCTGCCTAACCATAGGAATACAGCAATTCTTACAGCCACAGTTTAAAAATCAAACTTGCAGAAAAAACAATGTTGGAAGCAGGAAGTATTTGTAGAATCACAGTGGAAGTCTCAAAGTTAAGTATCTAAGGTAACATGCAGGTCACAGTCCAAAAGGATTACAGTCTGACACCTGCCAAACCCTTGTCAAATACAAGAAACCTGAAGTAACAGGCAGATTTTCAGACAGAGCTTGGAGAGTGTCTGTTAGCTGCAGTTACTGCTGACAAGGAGCTCTCCTGGTCAGATCCACAGAACAAAGTGTTAGAAGYACCACTGGAAGAAGAGGAAATTGGGTAAACAAGGCTGGCAGCAGCAGTAGAACAAAGGAAGAAATCAACCTCCTAACAAAAGGATGAGTCTGATAAATCAGGTGGAGCTAACAAAGACAACCCTGAAAGACACAAGACATTGTATCACATGCACAGAACAGTCAGTACTGGTCAGACCTGCAGCAAGGGATTTGACATGGCACAGAGAGGGCTCTGTGGCTCCATGGACATTTCTTATGTGGTGMTGCAAAGAACAGGCTACTTCCAGGCCTTGATTTGCCTGTTGAATGCCATGGAGAAAATAGTTCACTTCCTTCCTCAGTACCAGTGAAATCTAGTTTGTGGAGTTGTTTCTTGGATGGAGAAGCCTGTACCAGCACTTAGTAAKGATTATCACATTTGAAATAGCTTTCAATCATCCCATTTCAGATTAGTTTGTTCTCAATAGAGATGCTATCTCTATAGTATCTCAAGAGGACTTTGATCTGTATCATAAAAATAGACTTCACCTGTTCATGCATCAAGGGCATGTGGTAACAATTAACTGTGTGACAAAAAAAAAAGTAATTTAACAGGATGGATGAGGCTGTGCWTAATTTTGGCTGGAAAGAGAAATCAATCGTAGGGCACCATCAATAGAAGCTCACTTTTTACAAGGAATAAAGTCTTTAAATACTGCAGAAAGTAAGTACAATTTACAGCTCCATGTCTTCTGCAGTTAATACCTAGATGAGAAACATCTCCCCACTCCCAGCCTTTCTTCCAGGTACATCCACAAACAACTGTTGTGAGACAGCACAAGCATATTCATGCCTGTAGATCATGGTGGGCTTTTGTAGCATCTGTACTGTTGCTCAGGGAAACTGATCACAGATATGAATCAGGAAAAAACCAGCCAATTAAAACCCAAAACCTAAAGTCCTTGTTGTGGCTAGGTTACAAAACCTAATTTGTTTTCAAACCATTTGATTGAGCACTGTACAAAAACTTATGCTGATAAATACAAGGAGGCAGCAGCAGCGGGAGATGGGACCACAAGGCTCAATTCTGAACTGCAACTTAAAATCCTGCTCACAGGGCTTCTCCAGGCYGTGCTGTTAACATGTGGCTTACTCTAGTGCACTGCTCTTCTCTTCTCACACCCACACCACTGTACGGGAATAGCAGCCAGAGCAATCCTCCCCCATGCGTGTTTTAGCTTTGGGCTGTGAGGCATGCCTGCGACCAGAATGGAAGCTGCTATTGTTTTGAATTTCTGACTCCATAAGAGGAATGTTATTGTTTGTCTTACTTTTTTCTACCTCCCCAAAGAGTTGTTCTATGACCACTAGTTTCAGCAAGTTTTGCTCAAGACTAAAACAGTGCTTTTCCAGCTTGCCAAGTTCTGTGCCTTTTCACGGAACACTGATGGAAGTGACATATTAACAGGTCGATCACTARAACAGAGAAGTTTTTATCCATGRGGTTATACTAGTATCTCCCCATCAGATACTGAGAGAAGAAAGCCTCTTGKRAATATGGGAAAAACCCCTCCTGACTTACTTAGGACAGAGGGTGAGACCCYTTATACATATGGAAATCTCCCACTTAGCCCAGCAGCTTAGTGACATAATCACAAAACAGCTCTTCAAGAGCATAGGTACTTCATTAACATTTGCAAAGCACTTTTGAGGGCTAGGGAAAGGCTCCTGTACCACTACAAACAGGAAAAGAAATCTCCAGACAAATAAAATTACTACAAGAACTACACRGAGATATTTGTTTTCCCATTAAAAATCTTTCCTGCAATACTTCAAAGATGTCCTTTCTGAGCAATTTGAAAATTCTTCTGGAATTTTTGTCAAGGGCTTGAGAACCATGCTAGGGTTGACTTGGAAATTCAACTTAAGCTCCAGGGAGGGTATTAGAAAAGCTGATTCAAATGCAGGCAACAGTTTCTTCCTTCTTCACACAGGAAAAGCTGGAGAACACTCCAGGTGCTGCTGTTTGCATCTGATTGCTTGCTCTGATGTAAATGGAGGGCGAAAATACACAGGAAAGCCTTGAAGATGGAATGAGGGTATTAGGCCTCCTCTGCATATAGAGCTGATTGGTGGAGATCCAGCCTTTAGAATTTGAAAGCCAYAGCTAAAGAGAAATCTTGCCCTTCTCCACATCATAAGATTTTTTTAAGGAAATCGAGAAAAAGCCTACTTAGCTTTATGCAGACCTCCAGCTGTTAAACTAATTCCTGAGAAGCCCAGTAAGCCCCCCAGAAGTGGGGAATTCATGACTCCTCTGCAGATAGGGTCATTCACAAGCCGGTCTTGATTCACAGGCACAAGGAAGTAACTATACAGACTTCTAAAGTGTAAGAGGCCATCTCATTGCATTGGCACATAACCTGCACTTCACTGTCAGATAATCAAATCTGATATATTTTATCTGATGTGTTGTATAGGCATTTGGCTCTTAGTGGTGCTGATTGAATAGGGGGACAAGATGACATCCAGAGGTTCCTTACAACCTCAAGCATTCTGGGCTTTTGTACCAGTTTTTGATTTTGTACCAGTTTTTCATACASCTAGTATTTAAAAAAATCTTTTACATTATTGCAGGTACCTTTACAGCTAACRTTTTAATGAAGCTGGACAAGAATCCTTGGAAGTAAGGAAGGAGAAATAAAGTAATAAAATAATTAGAGTAAAAGTTACTCTCAGACCCTATGTATTATGCTTACTCCATTTGGTATTTTATAATGGGAAGAYATTRACAAAAAATGGAGCTCCATCTGGARGAGCAGTGCTTAACYTTTTCAAGAGCAAAGCACCAGTCCAAAGATTATATATCACAAGGCCTCCTGATCCAGGCTTCAGTTTGCAGAAATTCCTAAACTGTGCCAAGTTTCTCTACTAGGCTTTGACTACTACTGACGCAACTATGAGAAAAAGTATYACTTTGACCCCAAAACTACTGTTCAGGATTCTGCTAAAGTAAGTCCTGTACCAAACATTTTCTACCATTTTTTATTCTAAAATTGATCAATTTTCATTGAGTCCTACAGCATTGTCAAGACATCTGCCCCTTGTGTGCAATTTGGCCATTTAATACCAGCTTGACCAAAAATAAGTTTGGGGCATTTTTTCAGGGCTTTTATGGAATGGATTTGTAATTTATCTGTTACTCCCTCATAGCAAAGAAAAGAATGTGTAACATTTTTCCCTATCAAATCACAGGAAAAAAATTACTGTTGTCTAGCAATCTAGATATAAACGAGCACAGTCTTGTGAGGATACTTACATTGTTTTCTTGATTCCTGTTATTCTGAAGAAGTGTGATGACACAATTATGGATGAAGAAGGCAAGTGTTAGAACCCCTGTGAGCTGAGGGAACAGAATTCTAAACTCTAAATGAAGAAAAAAAAGTGTTTTAAAATTACTTCTTTGAAATAAGCAGTGCCAAAATGCAGATGACACACAGTGCTCCGGAGGTTACAGGCAAACCCACCCTGAAATGGGACAATCTATCTCACCTTTGACCATAGCCAATGCAGATATTTAATCAGGAAGTACAAAATGCATGAAGACAATAGATACTATAGAATACACTTTCCAGCAGGCTTCTCTGACAGACTCCAACCATCAGTGATTACTAGGTTAATTTAAGATTGACATATACAAGGTTTTCTGCTACTCAACAGTTTAACTGGAAATAATTTGTAAAATTGGAATTGACAGCAGTGAGGCTGTATACAGTGAGGCTGTACAGGTTCCTGAAGAGGGAAATGGAGGGAAGGAATCATTTACCCTGGGAGAACTTTTAGTTATTAAGAAGTCACTTATGCTACCAGAAGAAAAAYTACATATGTAGATACTTAGGAGGTTCTGCTTACAAGGCAGGGCATAAAAAAAGGCAGAGCAATTTCTTATCTTCACAGCATGTATGAAAAAAATTTTGTTCTTTGGGAAGAAATGCTATTCTCCATGGGAATAGCATTGTTTTGCTTCTTGTAATACTCAAAAGATGTTCACAAGATGGTGGTTCTGGAAGTGCTGCAAATGGTCTAGGAATTCAGCAATGCTTAACATCATTAAAGCACCATCGTAGTTGCTATTACCTAAGAAYTGTATCTACTCTTTAGAGTGCTAATAGCAATCAGAGACCCCTAACATAGCTCAGCTTCTGGGAAGCATCCAGGACAGCACAACACTCTTCAGAGATTCACAAACCCTTACAGAATAAACCACAGAGAGTTCCATGCAAACATATTTAAAACAGACTTCTGTAAAATGCTATGAAGTTAGGAAAGTAAACACACCCCAGGCAACTAACGGAGGGCTTATCCAAATTGAAAGAATAAGCCTTCCCCAGAGCTGRTTTCACTGTACCTTCAATATCTAATTAGCACAATCCACTACTGACAGAATTGAGAGTGCAAACGACTTCTGGGCTCATTTTTCATCCACTACTTCAATCTCAATAATAAAAAGCAAACTGTCAGTTTCAAAATCTCTCAGTAGCTGTATTTGTATGCATTAGCTACATGCTTTGTCTATCTCCTAGCAGTTTAATTTGGCAAWAAACGAGGAGTTTTTGTCAAACTAATCAAACTGCTGGGTGATCCACTTCTCAGTGGCCTGTGGTGCATGTTTCACTACAAYTCATTTTTCTCATTTGTTTCAAAGAACAGAAGAAGTGATACTATTCTAATGTACAGGACATGGCTCCCTGGAGCTAACTGGTCGTAAAATTTTGCTTATTGTAAAGGATGGGGAAAAACCAGCTAGGACCTAACTTATTCCAGGTTTCTTAAAAAAGAAACTGATCTCTTTAGGCTATCTGTTCAAGCAGTACCAGATGCCACTTGTTTATGAATATGGCATCTCACAGAGGAATCTGTAACAGTAATTTGGAAAGAACAAATAGCCATCAGACAACTTYCAAGAAAATAAAAACACACTGACAGGTACTGATGGTATTAAAACAGCTAATAGGTGTTTGAAAGAGAARAGSTATTAAGATTATGGCCTARAACTTGAGATAGACCAGCAAGTACAGGAAAACTGTACATGCAAATTATGGTAAATGAGCTATTCATTTAAGCAAGACTTAAAGCACCTTTAACAGTCAGTCTGTCTACAGTTTGTCATTTTCAACTGCTACTGAAACAGACATGATCTGAAACTGRTGCAACAAAATAACATAGGTGAAACAGGACTAAGGCAAGCTCTCTGTCACAAKATATATGTTGAAGATTCCTCTGATAGGCACTCCTCCTCTTCCCCACTGTTGATACTGCCTTTTAACTAAGGAATATCACTGGGAAAGGGATTCCTTGCCACTTTGTGGGATCCTTCCTCTACCTGCAACATCAGACAGCATTTCCTCACTTAATTTTATGTCTCAGGTGTGTTAAAAGGGAAATGAGAAAAAAAAATCTTAAACTCACAAAATACATACTTCATTACTGCATTTTAACTATCTTACCTGGTACAAAAAATTCATTCTCTGTAAACCAGTTGAATTCTAAGTGTATTCCCAGATGAGCAGCCTTTACTGTAACCAGAAAAACTAAGTAGACAACTGAAACTGTACCTGGGAAAAACAAGAGCCGAACAAATACCATGATATATTAGAAAGCATTTACGTAAGGTTTCATTTCTGTTCCATCCATATAGTAGTCAAACAGTTATGACTGGTATTCATTCCTAATGGGAGACTAGGTCTAAACTTTTTCTTTACTTCTCTTACAGATCAGAGAATAAAAATAATGCACATGCACACAACATAAACTTCCAGCAAGTTTAGTATTTTCCAGGTGCTGCTGACAGCAGAGGAAGTACCCTGTAATACCTGCTGCTGGGCAGGTGGGAAGGTCTTTAGGCACTAACAGACCTGAAGTTCCAGCTCCACTGCCAGGATTTCAGTCTAACCTGAGACAATACTGATCACACTACYACAACTATTACAATGTTCATCTGGTCATTGACTTTTTCGACCAAACAGCTCAATGGAAAGTGAAATTACTGCACTTGTGAACCTTACAGTGGGAGCTRGAAGTTGATAATGATATTTCAATGCTACTGAGTAAAACACTGTGTTTATTGTAACTTTGGATAATATTTTTATAATACTGGATTTGCATTCCATCTCATTGGTTCAGAGCCATCCAGCAGTACTCTGCACWGCTAAAGGACAACAAATGAGGTCAAAGATGGGTATAATCCCTTGCTGTGTGTACCTGTGGGATGGAGGGTATACAGTGTCAGACCATTTGAAAGAGGCAGAGCAGAATAGTAACTACCTAAAAAATGAAGGAAACTGAACAACAATAATTAAGGCTACTGCAATGAACCTCATTGGCCAATAATGCTGCTAGTGAGCAGAGAACAGGCTGTAAATAAGCAAAAACAGAAACACAGCATTTTCACAGTTTAGAATACAGATTCATAAAAGACATAATTTTATTCTAGCAATATCTGCAAGGTTTAWAAATAAACYGAAGAAATTATAATTTGATTACACWCAATACAGTCAAAAAATTAGGAAAATACATGAAGATCAGCTGTTCTGTAGTTTTCTAATGACTTCTGTTTCCATGSGTATCAAGATAAGTAAAACTCTACCGAGATAATTTTCAGCATCTCAAAATTGCCTTCCATTTTTTCTTGTCCTATAAACTTCAAGGTTTACAAAAATTAAGGCACTTTTGAACAGCTTCTGTWTTACATAATAATCTACTGAAGTGATGAGTAATCAATATTGTTTCTTAAATTTCTAGTGTTATATCTACCTATGTAAAACACAAACCTTTTGCACAGAAGCAGTATCAAGTACCCAAATTCCTRTGCTGTATTTTCATTTAGTGGTTTCAGCAAGAGCAGATCCAAGCTCTGATAAAGTGTCACCATGGAACAAACAAACAAACTAAACCTTCAAATCCCTGTCCTCTACCTCCTTTACAATGCATATCCAACTTTTTCAGCCTCTGACCCCCATCTAGCTTTCTGTTTCTCTTCATTGTAGGCCTCAGGGCTATCTCTCAGACCTCTTCTATTCCCTGAACTGCGACCAGCTCSAYCCATCATGCATATGCTTTACTCACYTTACCAGCCCCACCCACCTCGGCCTTCTACCTCAAGACACAGAAGCAAGAAGTCACAATTGTTTTCTCTGCAGCACAGAAGAATCCACAATATTGGAAGTTGGGACAAAGAACAGCAGCAGATCATACTGACTGATTGATGTTGTGATTAATTAATCACCTGATTGGCAGAAAACTACTTCGGATCAGAAGCAACTGTCGGCTTGAAATGTTCACCAGAGGAGGAAGAGTATGCCTGACTATACCAAGGTAGTATGTATCAAATACTGCACAGTAGTATGCATAGAACCATTTGGGAAAATCTGTTGCAGATGTAATAATAAAAAAATAAAAATCCTTGTTTCACAGGATTATCAAGCAAGAAAAAGGAATAAAAATGAACTCCCTGTTACCTGTAAGATTCAAGCAAAGCAGCACAGAAAGCCTGTGAGGTTAATAAACCAACCRAGAACCCAGTTCAAGGCACAGTATGGGCTGCCAGCAAATACTGGAATGGTGGATGGAAAGCTGCCTAATGGAAAGGACCTGGAGGTGCTGGTTGACACCAGCTGAACATGGGCTGATCATGTACTGACAGGCGGCCAAAAAGGCCAATGGCATCCTGGCCTGGATCAGCAATACTGTGGCCAGCAGGAGCAGGGCAGGGATTGTGCCYCCGTACTCAGCACTGAAGAGGCTGACCCTGTGACATGAATACTGCCAGTTTGGGGCCCCTCAAGACAAGAAAGTAACTGAAATGCTGGAAGTGTCTAGGGAACAAAAATGAAGCTCACGAAGGGTCAGGAGCACAAATTCTATGAGGAGCAGCTGAGGGAGCYGGGATTGTTTAGCCCAGAGGAAAGGAGGCTCAGGGGTGTCCGTATCATTCCCTGCAACTGTCTGAAAGTAGGCTGTAGCCAGGTGAGGCTTGGTCTCTTCTCCTAGGCAMCCAGTGACAGGTGAGAGGACATGGCCTCAAGCTGTGCCAAGGAACATTCAGATTTGGAAAATGTTCTTCTCAGCAACGGTTGTCAAGCATTGGAACAGGCTGTCCAGAGAAATTATTGTRTCACCATCCCTAGATGTATTAAAAAATGTGCAGATATAGCAGTTATGGACATRGTTTAGTGGTGGACTTGACAGTGTTGGGTTAATGGTTGGGTTTAATAACCTTACAGACTTTTCCATCCTAGAAGATTTTATGATTCTACTCACTGGAGTAGTTTTCACTGTCTTCTATACACTTCAGTCACAATGAACCAATGCTTTGATAGTATTTGTTACCTACCTAGGACATTAAACTTCGCAAAGAAGGACGGAGACTTCAGATTTAGCAGGGGTAGAAGAACTGCAATCAGGTAAAAYGGTACTGTTTGTGATTTGTCCCACCATTCCTCAAAGAGTTCAAAACCWGTTCTGTTGCCAGAAGAGAACATCACACTCCTGTTCTGGGGTGGGTGATCACTAGCAGCACTTGGACAAATGACTGAAAGAAAGGAAAAGAAAAATACCCTCAGAGGAAAAGGGTTTTACTTCACAGCCAAGATCTCACMATTGCTGGTGTGTTTTACCTACTGAGGATTGCTCAATTGCAATGTTTAGTATCTCAGCTCCTAAGCTCTGTTTGTTTTTTTAATCATGAATTCACTGCTTTGTTGTTTTTTTAATCAGGAATTCACTGCTAAGATTCCACTGCTAGGCACCTTGCACTCTAATCTGACAGTGCTACAGTTCTTCCAGCTGAGCACAACAAAGATGATAATTTATCTGAAGCCCAAGTTGTCACATAGGAATGTCCATCAAGGTCACATACCTRTAACAAGGTCTGTTCAGTGCCTATGTGCACACCTGCTGGAATCAAGACACAGAAATGCTTCCCTACATCTGGCTACATATTTAGCATCCTAATCTGTCCCTGCACACTTCAAAAAGATTTTATCAACCAAAATCCACACACAGAAGAGCCTGAATTACTGTAAATTGCTCTACAAACAAACAAAGAATTACAAGAAAGCTACTGTAACAACTGGCAGGTCAGAAACCCATACACTGAACAAAAACACTCTTGCCATCTTCGTGCCATGACAAGGCAAATACATCACTGCCAGACAACACAACACAACAAATTTAAGATGTGCTCCAGTAACACTGCTAAGAGGGAATGTCCTACTCCTCTTGCATAGAGGTTGATCAACGGCAGCACCTGAACAAGTGACTGGAACAAAATCAACCAAAAAGACCCTCTGAGGAAAACGTCTGTGAAGCTCTGTGTTGAAATACAAAACTTACTGTTCCCACAATTTAACATCTTGGCATCCCACAATACTCAATAGCCCTTATCCTACGCTGTCTGCATTCCTGTTCTGTCAAAAAGGCAAAGGCGTAGAAAGYATTCTGACAAATTTCTTGCTTGAAAGAGGATTGTTTCACAAACCTTGRAAAATGTTTTTGTTCTTACTGATCTCCTTGGTAGCCCTGAATGTCCTGTCAAGAGTTACTTGAACATCTGGCAGTCCTTAATTTTGTGTAGCAGCTGCTTTAAATCTTCTAGTTGGTGGAGATAGTGTAGAATATTGTCTACTTTGCCTCCAAGTTATACCCCCTGCTGCATAAGCATGGGAGAAAACAGCAAAAGCAGGAGAGAGCACAAATTGGTGCCCAGCTGGTAAGGAGTGTTAGAGAGGCAGGATTCAACACTAGCTCARATGCAAATCAACTGGTTTTCAGAATTATTTCTCAACTCCTTTGCCTGACTCCAACATCTGCTCTCCAGAAACACAGCTGCAGCTAGTGTTACACACAGCTGCCCAGCTGGCAATGATATGTTTCCCTATTCCTCATGCACTCAAGACAGAGAAAGCTTTCTGCTTCCTAAGAAAGCAGTGTGCAGTCACAATTACAGAGGCAGAAAAAATTCAGGGCTTGACAATGCCTGCCTTGCTTTGCTCCCATCTTCATTCTACATTATTCTGCCTACTTAAGAACTTGGAACAGATCTATGTTCATACTTGACTGCAGTTTCTTCTCTTAGTTGTGCAAATGTCAGACTCTCCAAAAAGCACAGGCAGAGGCTCAAGTAGCCTGACACTAGTTTCTGTTTTGCACTCAGCATCAAAAAAGCTGTTCTTACATAATTTTTTTTAAAAACAAACTTGCTGCTTGTGAGTAGTAAAGCTGCCCCAGTCAAGATTTTAAACAGTAAACAGAACTAAGGCGCCTTAAGTTTCACAGTTTTAGGGTGKGGAAGTTAAAATTCCTTAAGGCAATTCCTCATTGTGCAACTACTGTTAAAAATTAAGTCAGGCTTTTAAGGAGGGTGTATCTGGCCATACAGAAACTTGTAACTGGCTTTTTAATACTTATTCTCACCTCCACTTTTTTTACTTATTTTTTATTTCCCCAGTTATTCACATCTCCAAGTGTGTGGTTATTGTGAAAGTACAAATCCCAGATAGAAAATTGCAGTTTTTAAAGAAACACATGGTCACAACTTATGATATATACTTTATAACTGCAATGTGGTTAGGCATTGAAACATGATGATTTGCCTTTAAACCCCCACCCCAAAACTGGAAACACAATACTGTAAGTGCTTCYTACCTTTGTTACTTCCATTGGTGCCAGGAACAATATCTGTTACATTAATGTCATGAACAAAGTCTGCAAAGAAGAATATTTCACTATCAATGTCCCATTACTGCTATTAGGCTTTMATTTATTGACTTGACTAAAATTAATATTTTGGAAAATTACATCCRAGACACAACACAGCAGGCTTGCACTCGCCCCAGACCCAAGTGAAAATTTTTCAACTATTGTAGAAGTGTTTTAAAGTAGCTCTACACTGTATTACTTCCTTCTCAGAAGCCCTGTCCATTTATTTTCCAAGACTCCCCACTCCCAGGATTCCACAAGCACAACTCCACTTCTCCCAGCTACTCAGCTGGTAATGTTGAACAGCAGGCCAGTGAGGAGATGCATCTTAAATCCAGCCTCTTCTGGGACAGAAAAAAAGGGCACGCAAACATCTCCCTAGTCCAGAGAGTATTATACCAAAAAAGCTTCCCTTACTCATTTTTTAATATTTTCTTTTCCAGAAGAGGCTCTGTGGGATGCTTTTTCCACATTTCCACAGGAAACTCTGGAAAAAGGTTTAGTCTTACTGTTGYACAGGTAACTCCAGTAGTGTTTTATTTCCAGTACACTCCTGTGCTACTTTACTGCTACACCACACCAGTTATTTCCARGTTTCTGCAACCTTGCCTTTATATGGGTATTAGATAGCAATTTCATTATATTTATATATTTTGTGTATATATACACACAGAAAATACTCCAGCTTGGAAACTGAATTAGTGTGTCACTGGTTAAATTTTGCTTCTGTTGCATGTGGGTGTGTTATGCACAGAAAATCGACTGGGGCAGTTGGCTTCAGATTTTTTAAATGCAGTTAAAAGCAGCTTGTTTCTCATTAAAAAAGCAAAAAGTCTTGTGGGAAGAAAACTGTTTATTCTTTCTTTATTTTGACTTATGACACCCTGAAATAAGTTTTTCACACTTACTTCTACAAGTTCAGAGTATACAACAATCAGAAGATTTAACTAAAATCAYTATTTTGCTTTCCTAATTAAAAATGTACCTAGTGAGAAGCCATCAAAATTAATAGCTTTTACAGAATAAAGCACTTTCAAAGCTGTCAACTTCTGTCTCTTCTGTATTCAAAAAGCAGTTTAGGACTAGCAATTGCATTTGTGGATTTTGTTTTTCCCATAAAACAAAAACTCAACAAGACCATGCAACACGATGTTAAAGACATGCTATTGCAGTCAGCTAACAATTCTTGYGTATTTTTTGTATTACAGATTTCTAGAGTTCCTCCTGCAGGAAATCAAATTTTCCCTACCTAAATTGCATGTGAGGATGTTTTAAGAAGCCATCTGAATGTATTAGAAATAAACACAGTAGAATACATAGAAACACATGGCTGGAAGATGGCATCAGGTCAAACCTACATCCTATTACGCATTTTATTACCTAGTAATTAACTAYGAAAGTTAGGACAAGAAGCCAGCGATTATTATCTCAGACTGAACAATTTAATAAGAAAGCCAAACAAATATAGGTRAGGGATAAAATAACATGCCAGTCCCATTGAAAAGCAGGATTTTTTCCCTAAAATGTAAGATCTTTTCATCATTTTGAATTTTGCTTATTAGAATTGGCATKATTTAATTTGAATAATTTAAGATTAAAGTGTTAATCTCATTTAAAACACGCAACGTCTAAAATAAAATGGCTGTAACAACATATAAATTAAGTCAGCTACAGAAGTCATCAGTCATTAACCAATATAGTAAAATATGTCCTATAGGGGTGGTGGGAATTCTAGTCAAACACTGTTTAACAGACTTGAGTGTCTGTGCTGTTATTTGCCTCAGAGTTACCCTTTAAACCTTAGTCAACCTATTCAACACTATGAGTCAGATTTTCAAAGCTCTCAATTCCATCATGCATTCCCACAAGTCTACATTGATTAAACACACAAATGCTTGTGTGCCTGTGCATGAACCAGGGTATAAAAACCCAATGTGTTTTATTTTGTATCAATGCCACACTAAGAATCATTTTAACTGTGATACAGTTCATTGCTTCCTCATGGACACTTGTGAAAACTTCCTATACAGCAATACTTTCAAATGTGTTTTTTGAACTCTGTAATGAAACCATATTTTTTTTTCAGTACCCTGAATCATTTCAGCAGTCTAAACACACCCATGCAAACAAAGGGGGAGTGAAAATAGAGCAGAAACAAGCAACCAGGTTTCAGTTGTTTAAACTATACCAAGAAAACAACACTTTTGAGAGAGAAACTGAAAAGGTGGCTTTGAAAACACACAGGACTTTGCCCATAYCACCACACAAAACCACTTATTCTCAACTGATTTTTCACACAGTGTAGCAGGAAAATCAAGACTACATAAAATCTTTTTTTCAGTATAAGGCAGTCTTTATCTTTAAAAAGGACTGCTGTAAAACTTAACCAAAAATGTATACTTACTGTATATAAATTTCCCTGTGTTGAACAGAAAGTTGGACATAAGTACCCAATAAACAACCATGGCTCCAACAAGTGATACCATAGAAAATAAAAGGCTTGACCATTGACCAAAGGATCCAAAGTAATACTTGCAAACATCTGGGAATTCCCAGTTTGAGGTATCTGTTAAAGCTGAAAAAGATAAAAAAACCAAAAATATATCTAAACAACATGTTACATTAGAGTCACTATAACTATTTATGACAAAATGTGGGGTTTTTTTAGAATATTCCAACACACATTCACAGCCTACTTCAAGGACTAAGAAAATYGCCAGTAACTTTAAAATACAGTACTCATTAAGTGTTTAACAGAACAAGACACTTTTACTGTGACCATACTACTACTTTTGAATGCTTTTARGAGCACTAATAAGACATAGAAAAAATGCCACCATATATTTGCAGCTAAAGCCTTTTGAAGGAGTTACAGCAAAGTAGGCCAGACCATGAACTATTCCTCAACAATGCCCTGTAACGAGTTCAGTCACAAACTGACAAAGGTCTTAATGGCCTTTACTTGAGCAAGTGAGAGGTYAGTTTATGCATGAAAGCACCAACCAAAGAAGAGCCGCAAGATGAGTTTTGAACAATAAAAGTACATTCTAATTAGAGCCGCTGTCAGTGACTACTTCAGGTGCTGACTGTATTTAAGAGTGCTTCCAACACAGAGCACACACAAATATCAGAGCAATACAGGCATGCAACACAAGGAGATACAGCTACAGCCCACACTGTTCCACTGTGCAAGTTGATCAGATGTGTAAAGGACTGGGCAGTGCTCATGGAGAAAAGATGCCTCTAACTCTCCAAGTCCCCAAAAACTTAGGAAGTGAACATTTGAAACCCTGCTTGCTACGAATTTGTGTCTGGCTATAAAACTTAGGTCCCAAGCAACTGAAGGGATATCTATAAGGGATATCTATAAGGGACAACAGTCATTTGGCATTCAGAGCTTAGACACAGACTAAAAAAAATAGAGAGGTATTCAAAGAACAGTTTTTATTTGCAGGTTAGGTCTAACATATAGTAAAGACACATATAAACAGAATCTAATAYGTATTGGTATTTCACACTTAAAGTATTTGCATGAAGAAGTTTTGGATTTCTTACGTATCATTTGCCGTGATTTCACAACTCTGTAACAGCAATAAAGTGTCAAAATGCCCATCAGTAAGATGAGAATAATTCCAGAAGTGAAGCCTGCCTGTTGAGAGGGAGAAATACAGTTTATTTATGAATACAAAAAAAAGAGAAGAGTAAGCCATGTTGGCAAAGACATTTTCATATGCATACATTTTTCATAGTTTACCTGTTTYATTCCCCATGGGATACTTAATATGGATGTACCCATCATGGTATTCCATATCATAAATCTAGGAAGAAAAGATCCAGAGAATATTTTAGGAACCACTCTTACTTCATATTGTTTTCCTAGTTAACAGCATGTTTTTAATATTGAACATTCAATAATAAGRCATTTTGTGGCTGTTATATGGCAAGGTGTTTAACATACATTGTCACTAGACTGGAGTTTTTACCATAGCCATCTGTGCAACTGGCAACTTTAAAAGCAGTTCCTAATGGACTGTACACGTAGATTTCATCAGGAGCTGGGAGTACATGATCAGGAGCAATCTAACAAATGAATAAAAAACAAGACTTATTAGTAACATCAATATAACTAATTGTCCCAAATACAGCAATTCAASTATTGTAAGTCACAAAATGTTTCCAGGAATTACACTAAAAAAAAAAAAAAWTTKTACTGTGTAATTCTCTTCCTGGGGGGGGGAAATGCAACAAACAGTTGAAAAAATTTCTAGCTAGATAAATAGGAAAAAAAAATTCTTCTGCAAAATSTGTGTAAACACACTATGAACACATCATGCTAGCTCAACAGTTCAATTACTGCAGCTGACCACTGCTTTCATCTTACAGGTGTGAGAAATATGGGCAGCCTGGATCACTGTTATAAAATTCATGCTATTTGTGTATTTTCTTTTAATGGCAAAGGCATTGCACAAGAAGTAAGTAACAGCTTGTGATAAAACATAGCMTTTCTAAGACACAATTTGATACTTGATTCAAAGCAAGCTGCAGAACAATTGTCTCCCAACCTTTATTTCTGCTACTTATACAAATCCAGGCAGTGTAAGACCCAACATGCCAGAGGCCACCCAGTTAATGAGGCCCTGTCCTTGCCTTACCAATGCCCTGTCTGCAGGGGATGTGAGCCTGCTGTAGTAATGAATCCGCTTATTCATTGCTGAAGCTTCATCAGTGACTCTTTGCATGTCATCATTCACACTGACTATGTTTGTGGGCTCCACRTGAAATGGTCTGAAGGAGAGGAAAAAAAAGGGAAAAAAGGCAAACCTTTACAACAATGGAACACAAGATCTAATATACAACTCAGAGAGCAGYTCAGCAATACTCAGGATGGCTTTGCTGACACAAGGCAAATGCAAAAATATCAATAAATGCCACGGAGGGAAGCTGCCATCCATGAAAGAACCGTGAGTTTATATCATCCATATTAAAATGGCCTCCAACCCAGATTCTGTGGAGCAATTTAGTATCAGACCTAATATCCACTTGCTAGCTTTCAASAATGAATGACACACAGAAATACATGTTAATGAGCTTGGGCAAGCTTATTAGTGCTTATAACTGGTGTTGCCAAAACTAGTGATGAGGAAACAGATAGAAACAGAAAGCATGAGAATGCAGAAGCAGAAAGCAGAGAAAGAGGAATGAGTGGTGTCAGTGAGGACCACCTAYGAAAAGATTAGGAACTAATCTAGCTGAAAACACTATATGGAATTGTGTTTAGTGGGGAAGGAACCAAGCCCAAGTAAGTCCATGTACTCATACTATTTTTAAGTCAAGGCAATGGGGAATGGACTATGTCTCCTTTTCCTCTACACCTGAGTTTGACTGTAGGAACGGTCACAGCTGCCAAAAGAGAAAGCAGAACACCACATGCCCCTCCATTTTCTCTGCATACACAGAAGTASAAAGCAAGCACAGTGAAAGCTGCTCCTAATGTTACAACACAATACAAATACAGCTTCATGCAAGGGTCACTACCAGACRAATGTGTCCAAATCACAGTATTGCTGAAATTTTTTTTTTCTAACTCAAATATAATTCCATATAGGCATATTATGCTCTTGCTTAAGAACAACATTGACTCCTAGCACTGAGAYGCTAATTTCTCTAGTGAGACAGAGGACACTGGTGTCCTCTAAACCTTAATACACCAGCAGGTTTTTTTTCCTTTCAGCAGYGCTTTTAATTTTTAAACTATCACAACAGCTTTCTGATCTTCCTCCTCCAGTCTGATATTTAAATAACTCATAAACCCACAGAAGCAGAGATCACATCAAGTTTCCAACTACTAAGAATAGAAACTAGGTCAGAAATAAACTCACGCCATTTATTCTGTAGTATGAGCAATATCTATTTGAATTTACTGTTTTTCAGTACCAAATTCTGTTTCAGACTACAGAGTAACYTGGGCAACCCCTCCAACTCCAGCTCTCAATAACATCCATAAAGAAGTTCCCATTCTTTTCCCCAATGAATCATTTACACATTTGTACTATGACACTACCTGTTATCTGTAAGGAAGATRAGGAATACAGTTCTGAAGTTCTTTGCTCTATCTTTGGAAGAGAGGAAGATAGGCTCCTATTCCCATGTGCTTAAGGGGCAACAGTAGATGGGATTATTTATGAAAGTAAGAAAACCTGACTCACAAAAGGGGAAAAYAGAGAATACAAACTTCCATCTCCACAAATTCATTCTTTCTTTTATCTTAAACATCCTCAATTGGCTCTTCTTCTTGTGATTATGATGTGATGGGGGGGAAATACATTTTATCTGTGCGCTTTTGTGGTGTTCTTATAAACAATTTGGAAAGATATCGCAACAGAAATAAATTTTAAGCAATATTTTACTACTCAAAACAGAGGCACGTGGGGCTAACTCCACATGTAGGTAATGTACAAAAATACTCATGGACTGTCAGTTCCAAAGGACTTTACTTGTTTTAGCTTAAAATATATAAGGTTAAGCAAATCATTGAACACAGCTAAAATATATTTTATTAGAAGACYTGTAAAATAAAGACTGTAGTAATGAAAATAGGATAAGTGACTTGTTTAAATTATGCCCCATCTCCAGTCAGCTCTCTTCTGTTTTGTTTTTTTTTTGAATTGCTGTCAAGCACTGTATTTAGAACACTTAAAAGTATGTATTTTGCTAATTATACAGCAGCTGCATWGTGTGAAGACCTTCCTCTCTTTCTTAATCTCCACTTAATATAGTTAGWACATCCCCATAAACTTCCACTGCAACTGTGGAAAGGTTACAGTGAGACAAAGTCCACACTTTGCTTCAAAGTGAGTAGATYTTTGATAAAGATTTCTTTCAAAATGGTGTTCAACAACTTGCTAGCATGGATGTCAAAGAAAATTCTTACAGAGTGTAAGACAGTCAGAKATTATTTTTTAAAGCAATGCAGGTGAAAGCCAACGATGCTTTTAAAATTAAAGTAACAGAAAACATGTATATGATATCCTATGCTGTGGGGAAAGCAGTACTGTCAATGACCAAACAAATATAAAGAAAAATAAATTATGTGTAGCAAAAACCCATCTGTAGGTAAGAAATTGTTTAAAGAAAGACACTTCCTTTTCRTCAGCATCATGAATAGACTCTGGATTAAACAAGCAATTTATGGTTTAGCACAAAACAAAAGGGTACAATTCAGAATCTAATCTATGAGTGAGGAAAAGAAAATAAAATTAAACAATCCCYAAGAAATTGTATATACCTATTGCTTCTGCTTCCTGACTAGAGGAGTGCATATGTTTATTGTTGCCAGTACTTGGGCTACTTCCCCTCTTGATTCCTGCTATTGTGCATCTGCTGAGAATGAAAATTATGTAAAGCAGAAGTTAATTTCTTCCAGGGCACCACTGCACCACTAGCTCTGCTGAGCAAGTGACTGCTAAAACATACTGACCACCCATCAATTTTATGTTATTTGCAGATCTCTTTGAAAACATCAGTCTGACTTGGAAGCAGTGTGRGCAGCTGGGAGGCCTGCTACCTACCCTGATCTCCACTAGGAGAAGGCAGCATTCTGTTTAGGATCAAGGTCAAAGTACTGCTCCCATCAATATTCAGATCAAAGACTGGTTGTAGGCCACACTCAAATGGGAGTCTGAGAGGTTCTCTCAGGGACTCAAAGGAGTTCTTAAAGACTGAGATTTTYGAAGCCCAAAGCAGATAGGATATAATCTGGGATATATTTTAAAAGACTCTGTTTAGGGACCTTATGGCTATCAGGCAAGCACTCTGTACATGTATTAGCAGTTACAACACAYTCCTATTAAAACATCTGATTTATACAGGCAACTATATCATATCTCTCACGTGGCAAAATTATGAGAAGAACTTTGGACAATGTGATCTGGGGGAAGGGGAGAGATTACATGACTGTGATTATGATGTAAAACGATGCAGACAATTTCCATGCACTGAGATAACTCTAATGTCCCTTGAATTTCATCCACATTGAAAGACACAATTACAATTACTATTACTATTTCAGCAGCTAGCCTGAAAAACAATGCTCTTTTACCAGGGCAAACACACCAGTTACACAGAGGTGTTTTCCACACAACCATGGGAACAGACAATTTGCAGGACCTCATGGAGAATGTCCACATCTTCCACATACATTACACCCAGCACGTGTATTTCAGAAACCATTCCCAGAAAACCTGAAGCAACACTCATCTGTTCTGGCTCACACAAAGGAACAATTAATGATAATTCTCTAGAGCTGGTCCAGGAAAWAAATGAASAGTGCTTCTGTCCAAACTTCCTCATGTTTTKAACTTCAGTAGCAATTTTGCAAGCARAGAAAATGAAAAGAGATGCTCRTGATTAACACTGTTCCCTTGTGACAAGCAAAGTTCAAGTGTTGGATTTGGAGGGCTAGAGGGAACAGCATAATAAGAACAGTGGTCAACTATGTAAAATKTTGCATAAGGATGCTACACCCATCTTACGGATATTTTCAGTGATGTACTACATCTTGTAGGGCAACAAAGGAGTAAGACTAATACATATCTCAAGCACTTTCAAACTAAATAATACTGGTTTTCAAGTACCTTTGGTATTTTCAAGTACCTTTGCTATAATACCTAAGTATTTTTAAACATYAAACAACTGGTTCTTGAGATCTGATCAAAAACATGGTAAGCAGTGAGTTATTACAGAATAACAGAGTTTTTTTGTACCACTATGTCTTTTAGCTTTACATTTTGATGTATTAATGATGTTAGACCAGCTTTTCATTTTTAAACAAATAAGAAAAACCTTCTTTACAGGATGCCTTACAATTTCTCTCCTCCAAACAGACCACAAGGAGCCACTTTAGCTTACTGCAGAGATTTCTTTGACACCCCACAGCAAAGTTTACTTTTCAGGGATGCAATAGGATTGTTAAAGAGAAATAACGTAGGAAATTCCTACAGCTTTATTGCTTTACTGAGTTACCAAATTATTATAGGAATCCTGTAAGTGGCACAAGACAAACTAAGGAGTAARACTGATTCACTGTATTGGAAATTAAGGAGAAGCAATAAGAATAGGTGGCTATTTCAYAACTGGCAACCACCGATCTGGATAAGAACACCAGGCACTGGAACAGGCTCTCCAAGGAACTGGCCATGGTACCAAGCTTGTCAGARTTCAAGAAGCATTTGGTCAACAGTCTCAGGTACATGATCTGGTTCCTGGGGTTGTCCTGTGAAAGGACARGAGCTGGATATGAGGATCCTTGTGAGCCTCTTCCAACTCAGGATTCTCTATGATTAGAGATATCAGTRTGCTTCTCTTAAGGAAATCTATATCAAAGAATTCCACAAGTGACTTGGTTTTTACTTTCTAAGCTGTCYGAATTTACTGAAGCATTCAACAGTGTGCTTACAGTTATTTTGTAAGATCTTCATTCTCTTGGCAATACACTTTACCTAAATTTTTCTGCATTGACATCAACACTGTAGTAATTACAGCATGATCACACAAGTTTCTTAAAATGTTGGATGCAAAACTAAAACAACCTTTTGAAGCTTAATGTCATTGCTTGCATATTTTAACAAATTAGGAATCACAAGCTTTACCACATTACTCTTCAATCACTATTCCTCTTCTCTGTCAAAGACAAAAGCTATTTTACCTGTCACTTACCAAGAAATATGAAGTTTCTTAATTAAGATCACAATTCTTTCCAGTTAATAAGAACCAATATTAGTAATTCACAACAATTTTGGCAACAGAGAAAAACAGAGAAAGCAAMTAATGGTGTAAAATTACCACATTGGTATGGAGTAGTAAAGCACAATGAATGCAGAAAGCATACATTTGCACAGGTTGCSAACCACTGCCTACCTCCTGCTGTGTTTAAAGAACTTGGAAAATAAAGGGAATCRACCACTTTGACATGAAATAGGCTTCTCTGACTGCCATCTACAGACACTGTTTAATATATAGCTGTTTAATTTCACTTACTGATGCCTCTTACATTTTGGGAACCTGTGGGAGTTCAAAAAGAATTGGAAAAAAAAGGCRGAAGGCTTGATCTCCCTTTAGCAGGAGGCATTGTCAAGTTTTTTCATATGCAAAAGAACCAGCACAAAATTTCAATTGCTTCTTTGAAGGTTCAAATATTCCTGAGGACAACTGCAGTGAGCAGATTTAAATGTTGACAATGAACAGATTTAAAGAGCAGCTTGAAGAAAACAAGAAACGCCCTCTTTTGCATACAATAATCACCACTGAGCCACTGCAGCAATATTCTTGTTTTTAAAGGGAGCTACAAAATGGGAAAAACACACTGAATAGGTGAAGAGAGAAGAACAAGAATATCCTCTTTAAAAGTGGCTTTATATCTCCCCCAAATTAGGAMAACAATACTAGACAAAGTAATTTGTAATTTAAAAAACAATTAGCTTAGTGTTCTTATGTAAACGCTGAAAAGCATTCCTTTCAAAAATCCCAAATCCTCTAAGCCGTTTAGAAAACCAAATAACTATGCAAATGCCTCAAATCTCGAACAGCCCAAACAAAAGTACAGAACAGCACTGAGACAAACAGCAATTACTACAAATCAGACACAACACTTGAAAAACTATCTCAATCAAAGCAAAGTTACCAAGCACTCACTCGAGGTCCAGTTTCTGAATACCAAGCGAAAAAACATGAACAAAGTAAGCGCAAAAACACACTGCACTGTACTACTGCATTTTCACTGTTTGATACTTTTATGCATAACAATACTCCTTTCCAGGAGCTGCTATTCCCTAAAGATTTAATGAAGCCCTTCAAACTGTCCACTGCTCTGACCAGTCTGATACAGACCACAATGGCCTCTTCTTCCTTATTTCTTCTTTTAAAGTGTGGGGGCTGCCTGTTCTATAACAGAAGTGGAGTTCAGACTTGTTTGACCCCTGTATTATTATRCTTTCTGATATCCCAGGCCTCATGTGCTCATCCTTGTGCCTCTGCATACCTGGACAGCAAAAAGGCTAGGCTGTGGAAATGGGAGAATGAACTCAAGAGCGGAGCAATAAAGACATTCAGGCAGATCGGCAGAACTTGAGGCACACAATGTGTGTGTAAATGTGGGCACACAATCCAAGGATACATTTCTGCTTTTAGGAAGGGAACCAAATGCCTCAGGCTGTGACCTTTCATAAAGTCTTCAGAGTCTTCAGAGTTGAGAAATCACAGGGGAAAAAACCCAGCCACACAATATGGAAACAATACCTAACCTCACTGAGGGAAGTGAGTCTTAGCATTTAGGTGTTTCAAAAAAACCTCTCTTATTGCTACTGCATCACCACACCTGAAACCCAAACAGAACACATACTTCCTCCAAAACACGTTCCTCCTGAAAGTCATACATACAAATTAGCAGTCTTCTCAATGACAGGAAGGGATCTGATACTCCACAAAAATAGAAAGATCTCATTTACATTCATTCACAGTTGCTTTTCTACCTGAAAGTACCACYTCCTAGCCTTTATAAACACAATTCTGTATGCTTCTATACCTGTGCTCCCTTTGTTCCCCTGGATTCACTCCCTTATCCTCCTTCCTTTACTTGCAGAGAAGAGCATGTGCATAGGCTTTTGAAGCTTTCCAAAGCTGGAGGCTGATAGCAGCAAAGCACTATCCTCAAGAACTCTTTATTTCTGCTGAAGCGGCCTCTGACAACAGGATTTTTGTATGCAATAGTGCCACCTTCAGTTCCTTCAGGAAAACTGCTTTACTGAAGTATGATGCACTTCAGTAAAACTGCTTTACTGAAGTATGATGTAAAGAGGAAAAGCTGAACCATAAATAGGTCCAAGAGGTGCTGAGGTGCTATTCCTTCATCTAAAAATGCAAAGCTGATGCATTCAGCTAGTATTAAAAGGACAGGTCCCACTTTGATCTCAGCTTTGGTTCCATGACCAGCCAACAAAAACCTTAGCTGCAGCAGAGGAAGTCTTTCATTCCAAACCCCTTTGTGGAGATGTTAAAATCTTAAGCAAACATGTAAAATAACAACTTAGCTAGAGGTATWATTTTTGACAGCACAGTAATAAGGCTGGACTGATTTGCTCACATTTGCYCACTCTCAGCAAGCACTACACTGTTTTTATTAAATGGCAGTAAAGGTCACTCAGCTCACTTAGTATGAGGAAATAACATATTTTTCCAGCATCACCTGCAGAATGCATACAGCACCATCTACACATACTGATAGCCATTTATYTACAATAGTGGGCAAACTTGTATAGTCTCAACATTTCAATTAGTTGTTCTAAATAAAAAAAAAAAATCATGCTCCACTATACACACACGATGTTCCATGTTTGGACAGCAGTTTAAAAGCCTCATGACGAGTTCTTAACAGAGAACTCTCTAAAATGGTGGCAATAGAAAAACCCTATCCTTATAAACAAAACATAATAAGAACATCTGTTCATCCAGTGCTTGGAAATAAAATACCATACAGGGACAAAGTAAGAACTATGTGTAGAGATCCCGGCATCCAAATTTTAATCTTCTGTCTTTGTAGGATTCTGTTGTCAAAAACAAAGATTAAACAACTGTTTGCCTTACGGTAATTCTGTAGGTTCATTTTTCCTCATACCTTTTGCACTTATAGTCTTCTGGATTAAACTGTATATTCATGATTCCATAATTACTTTCATCACCTCCCACAGGAACCAAGATAGGTTTGGTATCCTCTTCCATATTTGGTGAATATGTGTCCTTTTAGATTCTGTCAGTTACTCTAGCCTGAAAAAAAAGGAAAAAATAAATTAGTCCAGTGCAGTTAAGCAAAACTGTGTTGCTGCTATAAATCTGTAGAGTCCCAGAGGTTTAGAAGTTCCTGGGGTAAAAAGCAGCAGTAAATAACTTCAACATGCCACTCAAGAATTCTCATTCCAAACATCCAAACATCATAAGGCATGTAAGGTGGGGACAGTATTTTTTAAAAATACGCTATCCAGCCCTTAATCTCTTTTAGCACCACAACAAAGCAGTATGAATTAAATATAAATTTCTAAAGGAGCTGTATTTCTAATGTGAAATGGTACTGCTGAGAACAATCTATCAGTTATAAGAGCTACTGTTTCTACATTACTACTACATTACTTCAAACTTTGCAGCAGACRATACGCAGTTTATTCCAGTTCCAGTATATTTCCCATAATAAGGATCAGATTATTGTGGCCTACTGTGTCCAGGTCTTTTGAATAAAAGGTAATAAATGGTTTAATAAAGCATAAATAATAACTATTATATGCATTTAGATTACTCCTGGCCAAAGAGTGGGGAGGAGATAGCTTTTAAACGAATGGATTTCTACTCAGATTGAATTAAAGGCTTCACATGATACTCGCTGTGGTCTTATGTCCAGCTGAACAAACATAATGGCTTAACAGCTCTCATCCCTGCTCTCCTAAGCKGACTTTATGATGCTTGTATGCCCAGCTGTCTGTTGTGTTTATGCTGGGTATTAAGTTCTGCACCTTTAATTCTGGTTCCCAGAGCACAGAGGGAAAAAGAAGCCGCAGTTTGTTTGCAGGAGCTGCACTCGCTGCCCCGCATTCTCTCCATGGACTGTGGTGTCTGCAGCACCGACAGCAGCACAGAGATCTCCTTTGCTTTCAGTGAGTTTTAGCTAGCTGAGGCAGAGAAGTTCCCAGGACTGCGGCTTTTCTTTTCCGTGTTGTTGCTCAGCCCTGCTGTGGCCTGAGAGCCCGGACAAACACCGGGAGCGGGGCCCGGGCCTCGGCATTATCCAGCGCCCGAGGGGCCGAGGAGAGCCCGGGCGGGCAGAGCTGCGGCCCAGGCAGGGACTGCCTGAATGTGCCCTCTCCTCAGAACAATGGAAAGTTACACTGTTTAATGCTATTCAATTTTAATGCTTGTGAACACTTCGCTTGTTAAATAAACAGTTATTTTCCACTTTTCTCCAAGAAAATCCTTTCCTGAACCAGTAGGGGGAGGGACCGCTTGAATCTGCTTTCTAGAAGGACCCCTTTGGAAGTTTCCTCCCAAATTTGCCCTAACCAGGACATCTACTATTTCCTGAAGAATTCCTCAGGGAGGTCTCCTTCAAACAAAAATGTCAGAAGCCAGGACACTTTCAAACAACAATGGTAGAAGTATTCACCATTTCAGAATGCTTTAAAATGTTAAACAGGCTGATGGAAAGAAGACAACCAGAGCTGGCACAAGACAAGGACGGGCAATGGAAGAAGGTAAGATAAAAAGAATAAGGTGTGTATCATCCTTCTGCATCCTCAGAGAAATACACCATAAGGCCCAATCTCAGAAATCACACTGACCCAAGTTTAAGCACTGACACAGTTCCAGCTCTTCCTAGATGCACGTTGTCAATCCTTTTCCATTACCTAATCCTGCTAATACCTCTGGCAAAAAACCAAACCAAAACCAACAACCACCAAAACAAAACAAATAATCAGAAGGAGAGGATGAAAAATGAAAGTMATTGATTTTCAACCACATCTACTCTCCCCAACTGAAAACTTCAGAAGGAGGCAAGGGAAAACATTGATGGACAATGTGGCAGGAACTGCAGAAGCATTAAGACTGGTTCAACATGCCAAGGAAGTGCTCTTTAGAAGAAAGACTCAGGTAATGGCTCTCTGCTCTCAAGGGGAGGGGATCACTCAAGGACCCAGTTTAAGGAAGTTGTAGTGAAAATTCAAGTCCTGCTTTGATAGCTCAATGGCATTTATGTGATTCCATACTGAACTGGACAAGGAAGACTGACAAAGATGAAAATTAACCTGTTCTTTTTTTGCTTTAAACCCAGATCAGTGTTGAGTTTGGGGCTTGTTATCCATATACCTGTGCAAGGGAGGGGATAGTCCCATAGAAGCSATTTCATTCTGCAGTGCTGACAGATTCCTCCTAGTTTTAAGATCCATGGCAAGATTTGAACAGTTACTAAGTTTTAAGGCATGATTTTGAGTTTAAAGGCACAATTGTATCTTGGTTACTTTAGCTCTTTGAGAGGATACCATATGCAAATGKTAATAATCAAGGCAATCTTAAGAGRCATATTTGCATTCGCTKATCACATACTTTCTCCTACACTTAATTTTTATACTCCCTGAAGCTTTATTCCTCTACCTTTTTCAGACCCTATCCAAGGGATTCTCTTACCAYCCTCAACTTACTCCTTGCTCTCTTCTGCCACTCCAGCCTCCTATAAAACATCAGTTTTGATTCYTTACCCTTTATTCCTTCTCCACAATACTGCTTCTGGTTCTCTGGCCCCAGCTAAACATGTGCTTATCCTTCTCAGCTCCTCTAGTGAGGCTTYCTGCTTTCTACCTACTGATGCCCTTCCAGTTAAAATTTTCCCTGGTGGTCATCAGCTTTCTGCAACATCTAAACACTTCTGAAACAAAAACACAGGCTGCAGATATTTCATGCACTGCTA
>CADDXX010000090.1:1106659-1142551 GCA_902810485.1 Alauda arvensis | reverse complement strand
AGCCGCCATCTTCTTTCGTTGCGCAGCTTTGGGGACTGTAGGAAGGAGGTAGGAGCGGGGCTGTGCGCTGCCCTGAGGGAAGYGGGGTGCGTTTCCGCGGGAGAGCGTTCACCTCTTCCATCCTCATCAGCGCAGCGCCCTGGCTGGGCGTGCTCACCCCTGCCCGCCGGCACCGGCGGCCCGCCTCGTCGGCGAGCCTCGGTGCGGGGTGCCATTTTCTTTCTCGGTACTTMCCGGAGCCCGGGGGGAGGCAGGTGCTGATGTGTTCTGTCTCCTGCAAGCAGGTTKGGCAGGGCGCAGCATGATTGAAGAAGACTGGAATCAGGAGTTAGGGGATGAGCCGTTACTCCCAATCCTTGAGAAGGTATTGATTGGGGGGGGCGGGGGGGGCAGTTACGGCGATGGAGTGTGTTTGCTTCTTTTCCCTTTCCTTCCTCCAACCGGTGTCCCTGCAACCTGTGTGGCTGCTGGGCAGGGGTATCCCCTGTTCCYGTGATTTTTGGCAGCCATAGGAGTTCACTGTTATTCATGAGAGGAGTTTTTCTCTGTACTGGCAGTTTACTCGCTGCTGTTTTGTTCAGATGTTAGTGATTGTTGTATGCTTAAGTGGGCTTGGCATGTCAGCTGCGTATAATGTGATTTTTTGTAACATTTAGATGCAAACAGTATGCCATTTAGTATCCTGAAATGCAATAAACTGAAGCAAACAGAAGAATGTGAGAGCTTGGGTTTCAGAAGATGCAGGAGGCAGTTTCTTTCAAGTGCATGACTTAGTAGCTGTGCTTTTAGTTACGTACTTGATAGGCCTAAAGTAATCATGATATTGATTTTTTTTTTCTTTCTGCAGGTTAGTTTGCTTGAGAGACCAAATGACCCTTCATCTGTCTTCAGTCCAAGTGTAGACTCATTTGGTATGTGAAAGGAACTTTTGTCTTTACTAATTTTTGGAAGAATTGGTCCTTTGAGCATTGTAAAAAAGAAAAGGCAAATACAATGTTATTGTGGCGTTTTCATGGGACCCCCTCATAGAATAGCAGCATCAAATTACATTGAGAACATAATGAGAAGACTTCCCTTTTGACTATCAATGCTTCCTTRTTTACTGGAATTATATACTGACATATAACTACTAATGAGTCAAAGATAGTTTTGGATTATAACTTAGTGCTTTTTTTTTTAACTGTAGGCAATGATGAATTTGTGGACGCACAGCATCAGCCAGTGAATAGTTTTGGTAGAGGAAGGAATTTTGCAGGCAAAGGTAACTTCCAGTAGTGGTTGTATTTCTAATGGCTAGTTGTGTATCATACATTTTGCCATTCACCACTTTCAGTCAGCAGGCAGGTGCAGCTCCATGAAGCTCCAGAGGTTCAGCTCTGCCGTACATGACCATGGCTTGGGAAGTCAAACACYRTCACTCCAAATGCCCTCCTCTTCCTCCTTTCCCTGCCTTTWTATGCTGAGCTTGATGYCATATGGGATGGGATCAGCTTTTCTGGCTCTGTCCCRTCCTGGCTTGTGCTCCCTCACTCCCCTTGCTGGTGAGGTAGAGTGAGAAGCAGGAAAGGTCCCACCTCAGTGTGTGCGCTGCTCAGCAGTAACTAAAAACATCCATGTATTACCAACATTGTTTCCCGGAAGTCCAAAGCACAGCTCTGTGCCAGCTGCTGTGAARGAAATTGGCTCTACCCTAGTCAAACACAGCACAGTTTATTTGTTGAAAAACTTCTGTACCATTTCTGCATCCTTTTTGTTGAACCCTGTTATGGTGGGTGAATGCTAGGCTTATTTGGTGTAAGGCACTAATGACAGATTCACTGCAGACTCTCCAGCAGCAATTACGAAGTAACTTGCAAGCTTTATTTAAGGTCTGTTGTATTTATGGATATTTAGGATACTGCCATTTGCATATGAACCCTTAAGATACAATTTTTTTTCTCTAATTAATGTGGAAAAACTGAACTGACTGACATTCTGGTAGACACACCAAGCTTTTGTGGAGAAGCCACAGATGCTGTGCTAGGAGAACTTAATTGTGTCCTGTACTGGATGATGCTGTTTGTCATTACAATATGATACAACAGGCGTTCAGCTGAAGAATAAGAACTAAGGAGTAAATTATGATCTAAGCTGATTGTTTGGACATGAGAGAACTTAAGTTTAAAATGAGGAATATCTTGTCATGCATATACATATACGTATCTTTATTTCCTTTCCCTTCCTACTAGGAGAGTAACTAAGGAAAGGGATTAGAAATAAAAATATGCTACATACATCTCACTGCCAACTGAATAAGCAATTCTGAGTARTAAAAAAATGGAACATGGTAGATCTGAAAGACATRTTTTCAAGTCCTTGCTTCATAGCASGCCTCAACTGGCATTGCCACCTTATTCTATAGTACCAGTTAAGAAAACAGTGAAGGGACGAATGCTATCAGTTGCCCTTGAACCAGAAGTCTGAACTGATCTCTGTCCTTACTGAAGAGTTGAAGTTAGTGGATTGATTAGTATACACATGTAAAATCAAATACTTAAAAGACCCAGTGTTTGATTTACTTSTTGACATTGTACAGGAGAGCAGCACTGTTTTCTGTCAGACTTCTTGGCAAAAAGTACTTCCTGTCTTAATTTTTTCATATGTTTAGGCAAAACACTCAGTTATGTATTGAATTTCGTGTGAAATCATTAGAAAAGAACTGAGAAGAACAATTGCCAGRTGTAAGGTGCTTGACCTRCACWACRAATTGAGGTAAACATCAGTAATGTTGTGGTATGCTGTGATGCAGGTTTTCAAGAAGGAAATGGAGGAGATACTGTTACACAAAACAGAGGATTTAAAGGATTTGGGCAAGGTGAGAGTAAGTTTTTTGTACTGACTGGTTTGTATGATGCCGGTATACGCTGGTCATTCATTCTGGCTTGGCCCGTCCCCTGAGAACTAGGAGACAAGAGTGACAGCTTTGCAAGGGCTTCTTTTCTTCAGCCAGATAAAAGGCACTTGATCTACTTGTGCAGAAGTGGGCAAGCTGAGTTACTGTGTCCTGTACTATTGCAGGTTTTCAAGAACAAAACGTTGCAGATGGTGCTAGTCCACAAAAGAGAGGGTTTAAAGGATTTCGTGGTGGCTTTGGACGAGGTGAGAGTAAGTTTGATGGTTTGGGCTTTTTTTCATACTGAGTGGTTTGTATGGGTACATCATGTGTTGGTGATCTTCTGGATTTGCTCCCTGAGAACTACCAGTACAAGYGTGCAATGGCTTCTGTTCTTCAGCCAGGTAAGTGGCATTTGATCTGTTCCTGCAGAATTAAACTAACCATGTTGTTTTGTGTTCTGCTGTGCTGCAGGTTTTCGAGAAGGAAATGGAGAAGAAGCTGCTACACAGAACAGAGGGTTTAAGGGATTTCTTGCTGGCTTTGGGCAGGGTGAGAGTAAGTTTTTTTTATTGACTGGTTTGTATGATAGCAGCATACAAAGGCCATTTGTTCTGCTTGGCCCATTCCCTGTTTGGTGATCTGGATTTGCTTGCTCCCTGAGAACTGTGCCAGAGAACTGAGAGTTCTTTCTACTAGTTCTGTTCTTCAGCTGTGTTGTGGAATATGAAAGGTCTCTTTAAAAACGAGTATTACAGGGTGTAATACAGTATGGTTTGGAGTTGATGAAGAAATTGTGGGGACTGTTGCTCTGCAGATCTGTTGGAGTAAATAGCTGGCTTTAGCTGTAGTATTTAATGATACTAATGTGCATGTGATTTAGAAGAGCTGATCAAACAGCTCTTCCCCCCCCCCCAATGCCAGCCATTCAGGTGAGAGAGAGACAGTGTTTGGGCCATTTGCATGCGATTTAAAATGTTYTAGGAGCACTGGAGTGACTAGGAGTGGACAGACTGGGGTGTGSCCCCTCAGAGACTGTGGCATGGCAAGAAACAGGAGTGGAGAAATGAGCATGGCAGGGCAGTGAGGATGTGGCACAACAGGGACTGTGGCCTGCGAGTTTATGTGGCAGTTTGTGCAGATTGGGCACAGCCATCCTCCTGGTGATTGGATGGGGGTTTTTTGGTGGGTTGTTTGGTGGTTTTTTGTTTGTTTGTTTTGTTGTTTGTTTTTTTCCTGTTGTCCCACTCCCCACCCCCCCCAATTTACTAGATCCAGTACTGATTTACAAATAGTCAAAAGCGATTCCTGCTGCTGCCAGCAAGTGTTGGCTAACCCAAACAGAACACCCCCAAGAGGGAAGCAGGTGTTCAGGCCGCTGGCTGCAGGGGGTGTCTGAGCCTGGTGTTAGTTCCAGAGGATGGTGCAAAAAAAAAAACAGCCTGTGGTGTAAGCAGGTGAGTGATTTGCTTTGTCTGGGGACAGAGCTTAAAGAAGAGGTGAAAGGCTAAGGAGTATTAGAGGAAGCAAAAGAGTAGTAGATGGGGTGAGTAGAACCCTTCCAAGTTCARCAGATGTCAGAGGAGCCCTGACCCTCTTGCCTCAGGCAGAAGGAGACCTAATAAGATGGGGGGGAAGTGGAAAAAACGTCCTTACTTTGGGAGGTAAAAAAATTCCCTCCCAACCTCATTTCCTTCCCAGGACTTCAGCAAAGCCTTTTACACTCTCTCCCATAGCATATGCCTGAAAAACCTGTCAGCCTATGGCTTGGACCATGTGCTGGGTTAAGAACTGGCTGGACAGCTGGGCCCTGAAAGTTGTGAATGGTGCATCCAGTTGGTGACYGGTTACTCATGGTGTCCTCCAGGGRTCTGTGTTTGGCCCAGTCCTGTTTAWTATCTGTACTGATGGATCTGGATGAGGGGATTAATTTTACCATTAGCACGTTTGCGGATGACACTTAATTGGGTTTGTGTTGATCTGCTTAGAGTGCAGGAAGGCTCTGCAGAGGGACCTGGACGGGCTGGATCCATGGGCTGAGGCCAGTGGTGTGAGATGTTTGGGTCCTGCCTTTGGGTCACAGCAGTGCCCTGCAATGCTGCAGGCTGAGGCAAAGTGGCTGGGCAGCAGATAGGCAGAAGGAGACCTGGTGATGCTGACTGACAGCCAGCTGAACATGAACCAGAGTGGTCACTGGAACAAGGCCAGTGGCATCCTGGCCTGGATCAGCAATAGTGTGGCCAGGACAGTRGTTGTCCCTCRTGCTTGGCACTGGTTAGGCTGCACCTTGAGTGCTGTGTCCAATTCTGGACCCCTCAGTTTTGGAAGGACCTTGAGATGCTGCAGTGAGTCYAGAGAAGGGCAACAAGGGCTTGAGAAGGGTTGGGAGCACAGRTCCTATAGGGAGCAGTGGAGAGAGCTGGTGGTGTTCAGCCAGGAGAAAAGGAAGCTTAGRGGGAGGCCTTATCACTCTCTACAAATGCCTGAAAGGAGGTTGTGGCCAGGTGGGGATCAGSTGTTTTCCYAGGCAACCAGTGACTAGAGAAGAGGAAATAATCCTAAGCCTGCACCAGGGGAGGTTTGAGCTGAAAATCACCAAGTTCTTCAGAGAAGAGGTTGATTAGGCATTGAAATGGGCTACCCAGGCAAGTAGTGGAGTTACTGTCCCTGGAGGTGTACAGGAAGAGCCTGGATGTGGCACTCAGTACCATGGTTTAATTTATGAGGTTGTGTTCAGCCATAGTTTAAACTTGGTGATCTCMAAGGTCTTTTCCAACCTAGATGATTCTGTGATTTTATACTCTATATGCACTGCACTTCTGTTACAGGTACTAAAGATGGACAAAGGGCTATACCTCAGTCTGGAACTCTCAGCTTTAGAGAAAGAGGTACTCTTGCAGATGGTGCAGGTGAGACTTTTTAGTAGTAGAAAAACAGTTCAGATTTGCTCATTGGTGACTTGAGGCAATGTAGCTAATTGTTAACTTAGTTGGGAGCTACCTGATCTGCTGAGTGGCAACCCTGCCCATAGCAGGGAGATTGTAACCAGGTGACCTCTAAAGGTCCCTTTCAACCCAAACCATTCTATCRTTACTATGCATTTTCCGAAGWGCTCTTTGATATCTGAAGAACAATTTGACTCTATTTGGTTCAAATAATGGTTTTTATTAAGTGTTTCAGAGGCATCATGCTAATACATGATAGCAGTTTTTTTCTGTTAAAAAACAAGTTGCTTTTTTTATAAAATCAGTACGGTTTTTTATTCTTTCAAAAAATTAAKACTGTTTTCCCACCTTTTGGATTGAATTCCATTATGGTAGGGGAATGCTAGACTTGTTTGACTAAGCAAGACCAGCAGCACTTTGATGCAGGGCACTGATTACAAGCAGTTTTGCTGTAGGCTCTCCATCAGCAGTTGTGAAGTAACTCAGAAGCTGTATTTAAGGTCTGTTGTATTTATGGATACTTGGGATACTGTCTTTTGCACATCAGCCTTTAAGATGTAGTTTTTATTTGTTGATGTGGARACACCAAACTGACTGACACACTGGTGTACACCAGGCATTGGTGGAGAGGAAGCCACAGRTGGTGTGCTAGGAGAATTTAATTGTGTCCTGTACCAGATGATGCTCYTTGTTTTTACAGAATSATAGAACAGCTGAATGCTTTCTGGCAAAAATTATCTCGTCTTAATTTTGTCATATATTTAGGAAAATCACTTTGTTATATTGTACTTTTTTATRTGCATAAAATAAGAACTGAGARGAACAATTRCCAGATGTAAGGTGCTTGACCTGCACWAYRAATTGAGGTAAACATCAGTAATGTTGTGGTATGCTGTGATGCAGGTTTTCAAGAAGGAAATGGAGGAGATACTGTTACACAAAACAGAGGATTTAAAGGATTTGGGCAAGGTGAGAGTAAGTTTTTTGTACTGACTGGTTTGTATGATGCCGGTATACACTGGTCATTCATTCTGGCTTGGCCCGTCCCCTGAGAACTAGGAGACAAGAGTGACAGCTTTGCAAGGGCTTCTTTTCTTCAGCCAGATAAAAGGCACTTGATCTACTTGTGCAGAAGTGGGCAAGCTGAGTTACTGTGTCCTGTACTATTGCAGGTTTTCAAGAACAAAACGTTGCAGATGGTGSTAGTCCACAAAAGAGAGGGTTTAAAGGATTTCGTGGTGGCTTTGGACGAGGTGAGAGTAAGTTTGATGGTTTGGGCTTTTTTTCATACTGAGTGGTTTGGAGAACRGAGAGCTCCTTCTGCTAGTTCTGTTCTTCAGCTGGGTTGTGGAATATAAAAGGTCTCTTTAAAAAAACAAGTGTGAACACTCCTGTTTCTGAGTGGCTAAAATTTGATCTTATCCTTCTTGTGTAAACTCTTCCCCTTCAGCCACCTATCGAGTCCCATGACCCTGCCTGTGTCTTGCTCTCTTCACCATCATTTCCCTCGCAGCCCAGGAGGAAAAGAAATTGGTTCTCGAGCTTAGCAAATGGAGACCTCTCTCSTGTGTTCCCCTGCCGGTAACTTGTAACCTCCCTGGAAAAMGATGAACAGTGTAGCAGYCACKCACTGCTTTAAAYGAGTGTTACAGGKTATAATACAGTATGGTTTGGAGTTAATGAAGTTGTTGGGACTGTTGCTCTGCAGATTTGTTGGAGTAAATAGTACTGGCTTCAATTGTAGTATTTCATGGTACTAATTTTATACTCTGTATCTGCTATGCATTTGTTACTTACAGGTGTGAAAAGTGGGCAAAGAGACATACCTCAGTCTGAAACTCCTGGTTCTGGAGTAAAAGGAACACCTGCAGGTGGTGCAGGTGAGGCTTTTTAGTAGCAGGGGTGAACTGTGCAGATTTCCTCATTGGTGATGAATGACAAAGCAGTTCCTTCTTAATTCTGGCAAATAGTATTGCTGATGTTTCTCTCTATGAAGAACCTCCTGCAAATGCTAGGTATCTTGGTTGTATGCCTGTAAAAGATATGTTTGTAACTCATTTGAATTTTAGTTACTGGATTTTCAAAGCTATTGTGTTCCATAATCTTTTTTCTTTGTCTTGCTGATCCTGGTTCARTTAATGCACAGTGAAGCAGAGATGCTAACCCCAAAATTCAATGTAAGCGTTAAAGGAACTTKCTGAGTTTTGAAAGAGTCAATCTAGACTATCTGTTCTACCTTTCATAAGGGGAAATATTTTATTGTCAGTGCTGACAAGTAARATGTATAGCTCTGACAGAGGACTTWTTCCYRATTTAACTTTATTTTAAYCTTGGTGTTTTGCCTGCTAGGGATTTTTCCCCATAGTCCTGTATTCTTTTGTAACTGGTGCTACTGTACCTTGCTACGTGTATGTTGTCCTACCTAGAGCATAGTAATATATTATTCACAGAAGTACTGTAATTCAAATTAGGAGTGGGATTAARCCAGTGTAATGGTCAGTGCATKGCTGATACTCTYCATGTGAGAGCATTTTGTGTGATACTTGTAAAAGAACTTTTCATTGTAGAAGAGATGGCTAAGTAGTTCTTTACTCAGWGGGTGAGTTGCAGTGAAGCACWGGAACAGATTGAGCAGAGAGCTTGTGGATACCTCATCCCTGGAAGTGTTGAAGGCCTCATTCAGTTGGGCTTTGAGCAAGCAGTGTGGTTTAGGGGATGATGTCCGTCCTGAGGCATGGGGGTTGGAAATGGATGATCTTTAAGGCTCCCTCCAATTCAAACYATTCTTGTGATCCAGTGATTAGTATACATATTCAGAAGTGATACTTAGAACCTGAAAAACAGTTGATTTGCCTCTGTTTAACTGAGTTCAACTCAATATTTTCAGATTCTTTGTTCAAATAATGATTTTTAGGAACTGAAGTCTTTAAGAGGCAATGTGCTGTTGTGTATAGTGGATGTAACTGCATCCTTGACACAGAATAGTAATTTCTTTTTCMTGACTATAGTGTAAAGTATTACTGTTTAAAAAACTGTTCTGGATTTTGGTATGCARCAGTTGCACCTATCTGTATGGAATTTCATGTRGAAAGATAATTCTTCAGAAAGTAAWTTGTTGTGTGGGAAGCATGTCCTTCCTTGTGTCATAAGATCATGTGTCTGCCCGGATGACAAAGAAAGCCTACTTTAATTTTTGTGAGTACCTCTTGAAAGTAGGGTCCTTGAGTGAATGTGAGACACGAATGTTTTACAAGTTCATGTAAGAATGTTTTACAAGTTTTCTCACAGTTCATGTGAAGCATGACTTTATATGGAGGTAGATTTTAGGTCTTGTAATACAAAATTAATTTCTGGTAGAATCAATGTATAGAATTTTGTGCCTTCCTGAAAAATGGAGGGATATCCAGATAACTTCTCRCTGAACTTAACTTCAATAGCTTCATACTTAAAACAGTTTTAACTTCTCATTATATTGTTTGTGAACTTAAGTGGTTGTGTTCTTAAGGTCCAAGGGTGACCTACGTGCCCCCTCCTCCACCTGATGATGAGCAGTCCATCTTTGCACGTTATCAGACAGGAACGAATTTTCACAAGTATGATGAAAACATTGTTGAAGTTTCAGGAGTGGACCCTCCAGCAGCATTAATGGTTAGTGAACTGGTTATTCTCACAGTTCATGTGAAGCATGATTTATAAGGACATGTCGGTGTAGTGGGTTCAGGATTTGCAGTTAATGAAAAAAATTAATAAAATATATTGAATCTTGTAGATTGTGTGATGTTGGAAGGAGGTGCTCCCCATTTGAAAGATAAAGATTTGAATTCACAATAACTTACAAACTACATAAATGGTCCAGAGAAAGTACCACTGGATATATAGGAAGAATTAAATTGTGGAAGAATACCRGTTCAGATACTGTAAGAACTAGGTCTTTGGCAGCAGTTTCTGGGCAGGCTGGTATAGTTACCTTATTGAAGTAAATTACTGGGGAATCTTCAAAAATGTAAATGAACACTTGTGGAGATTGTATTTATKTTTTAGTAATTTCTAGCTCTGTTCTCTGTGGTTGCAGTTTGTTGTTTAACATATAACTTAGGTTTTTTTATCTATAATGGCTGGTCAGTGTTGAAAAAGAAAAMAGCTCTTTTTAGGGAAAAGTATGAGAAGTGGTGGAGGGGTTAGTAGCACCTGTGTTGAAAGAGAAGATGCAGAGKTGTTCTCCCCATCCATCTTGTGAAAGGGGTTCTCACTGAAGTTAAATTGATTTTTGTGTTGCTTTTTGGTCCTGGCTAGGAATGTTGTTTTAGCTACACTTACTGGTTTTAGCACAGAGTCTACGTGTAGCTCCTGTGTGAAATGAAACTCAAGAGTTTTAGGTTTTTTCATAGCATGCTATGTCAGTTTACTTGCTTGAATCTAGATATATGGCTTCCGAGCAATTTTCTCTTGAAAATAGTAAGACCAGCTGAAGGTGTTGAAAGCATTTACTGTCCTGCAGACARTGTTATTTGGATGGCATTAGCAGATTTTAGAGAACTTTGGAGCTTTTACCTTTAGGAGTCTTGGCAACCTAAATGACTGGTGAGACCACCTCTAATGTTAACACTMCTTAGTATTTGGATGGCTGTATCCTACAATTAGCATTTTGGGTTTTAAACTTCTACCTTTTGTGATTGTGTAATAACTGTTAATAATTATTTCTGTTACAGAGTTTTGCAGACACTAACATGTGTCATACTTTATCTATGAACATGACTAAAGCTGGATACTCTAAACCTACTCCAGTGCAGAAGTACAGCATTCCTATTATACTGGCAGGACGGGATTTAATGGCATGTGCCCAGACAGGATCAGGAAAAACTGTAAGCATTTTGTACAGTATTTATTCTGCTGAAAATGTGAGCTTTTGGGGGGATGCCTCACTCTTCCACGTGTCGCATGCTTGATTGCTTGTTGTCCAGTGATTTCACTTGCACAGGAGTGGCAGGTATCAGGCACCATATGAATGATGAAAGGGTTGTCACATTTTGGGCTTTATTCTTTATTTCAGTAAATTAGTGTCTTGATACAGCCGATCAGCCTTCAGAGCTATAGCTGGGGATTCTGAAGTATAGGCAGGCAGTCCTAGAAACTGCTGRTTATAGGACTCAGCAGTTGAAAGCAGGGACTTCTGTGTTTTGTGGGGTTTTGTCTTAGAGGGGGTTTGTTTGGCTATTTTGGTTGGTTTGTTCATTGGTGGTTATTTTTGGTAGGCTCTTTTCRGTTTTGTAGGGTTTGTTTGTTTCGTGTTTGTTTTTTTGTTACTTGTTTATTGTGTGTTTTGGTTGTTTTTTTTTTTCCCCCGAACTTACGCTGGTGGGTTCTGCATGGGGTCAGATGTGATAAACTCCATGAAGGCCCAGCACCTCTGCAGGGACCAGCCCTCTCCAGAGAAATGGCTTACAATAATAGYAAGATGGCTCCTTGGGTGTGTTTTCTAAAGCAAAAGGTTTTAATAACTAAGAAAAGAATAAACAGTAAAAAAACAATACAGAACCTGTGCACAGATATAAGAAAACTCTTCACACCTGACTGAGACACCCCAAGAAGCCCAGAGTACCTGTGTGCTATCTCTTATGTACTTAATGTTTTAGGAGAGTCATTTGACTTGATGCCAAATTGAAACAGTTACTGGTCTTGACAAGCATTTTCCCTGTCCAAGGGGGGGGGGATGCTGTTTTGCTGGCACAGGGCCRATTAGGATGAGAAAAAGAAAAAGCTCTCTAGTTCTTTTTCCTTAAAAGTTGAGTGGTAAACTGGAACTCTGCTCCTAATATGGAAACACCTGCTCGTCTGTGGGGTGCATTACTTCATCAGGCCAAAGTTGTAACACTGTTGTGCAGGCTTGTYGTATTTGGTTTGATGAAGTGTGATCTGCACCAGTCTTGGTTTAAAGATAATTCACTTTTAATCATCGAACAGTGTTGAGAATTGATACTAAGTTGAAAATGGTCTCAACTTTTTAAACTGTCTAATGTACCCAAACCTAACCATTGACAGCCAGTGGATGGGAATGTTCAGTTATGACATGTAGCTTTTTGGTATTCAGCTTAGGAATCCTAGTTTTGTTTTAATGTAGCTTACTAGTTAATTCTTTTGAAAGACCTGTTCTGTTTGCAGAAGGGGAAACATCCAAAGCSTATGCTCTAAACATTCTGAATGCTTTTGGGAGTGCTGTACAGATGCAGATTTGTGGGTATCTAGTCTTACGTGGAAGTGAGTGTGCTGGTGTGGTGCAGCTGTGGTGCAAACTGATCTGCCTTGTAGTCTGGAGAATGTTAGTACATGATTATTTTACAGACCTACTGATGATAACCTATAGCTTTTAAGTACACATTAAGATTTTGGTCTTAAGTTATTTAATTACCAGGGTATGTAATCAATGTATGGAACTGTATGGAATCTTAGCCACTGCATGGTTGTTTTCCTGTGTTACTAAACTATTAAGATCTAGAGAGATAGTTGCATACTAGTTAACAAGGAGAAATAAGCTTAAATGTTGTGTTGCGCATTCAGGTGAATCATTCTGCAGTCTGATGTCCTTGGTCATTGTGTGCACTATCATTCAAGCTTTATCTTTATCAAGATTGATAACACAGATTTTAATGTGATTGATGAATGCTTTTAAGACTAAACAGTCCAAATACTGCTGTGGGCTTTTTTTTCCCCAGGCAGCCTTTCTTGTACCAATTGTGGCCCAAATGATGAGGGATGGTGTAACTGCCAGCAGCTTTAAAGAGCAGCAAGAACCAGAATGYATTATTACTGCCCCAACTAGAGAAYTGGTAAATCAGATCTTCCTAGAAGCAAGAAAATTCGTGTATGGGTAAGCTTTTGCACTGTAGTCTGGTGATTGATGCTTACTTTGCTTGAATCAGCAGTGCTTTATTTTTTTCATAAATACTTACACATTTTTTTGTGTCAGTCAAATTACAAACACTTGAGTTTAGKTTATAATGAATTCAGATTACAGTACTGGTTAGCAGGTTTCTTACTATATGACTGGGGATTTATGTGCCTAATCTTTCTGATGTTGGGGTGTGTGAGTGGGTGAATGGAAGGCTTACTCCAGCTTGAAGCAGAGGTAAGTATTTAGCTTATCACTGGTGAGAAAAGTGAAATTTCTTTTAAAATGTGTTCAGAAAATTTTCCTGTCTGWCTGTCCAGGAGCACTCCAGCACCACCAGGGACTTTAGCTGCTGGGACCAAAGTTCATTTGCAGCAGGTGGCTCTGGTGAGCTGCTGGCTGCCTTACTTGACTTCCCATGCACACCACACAGACTCAGATGAGGTTTCCTCGCTGACTCGACCCTAGGTTTCTTATAGCACAATCTCAGACCTCTGTTTCCTTCAAGTAATTTTATTTTGCAGCAACATGTAACAGATCAAGAAGGGTGTCTCCTGAAGGGACTCCTGAACAAAGGAATCGCTGGGCTTTTATATGCTTGCAGTTTATGTACCTAATATTTTGAGGTCTTTTTACTGAGTTATTTGCTCCTGCAGAGTCTTGAGTGTCAGGTGTCCTGGCTAGTGATGCAGGACCTTGTGCCCTTTGTTAAACAAAGRGTCAGCACTACTTCATGGTCTTTTGTCTGGGCTCCAGCTATTTCTTGCCACCCAGAGATCAGTCGGCAGCTTGCACTGCAGCTGCACACTGAGCTACYTGCACTAGATGTATCAGCATGAAGAAGCCGACTAGCTTGTCTTACGTAATTTATACTTGCTTTGCTTTCATCTTGGCAAAATGGAGGTGGGTGTTGAGGGTTTTAGTTAACTTCCAGTGATGGTTTCTAATTACTCTGACTTCCCTGTGTTTCTGGTCTTAGAGAGACATGTCATAGAACAAGAGATCTAAAATTCTCACTAAGTCCTTTAATGTTGTGTGAGAGTACATTTATACTAGATTTGTCMTTAATCTTTTTACTAAGTAATAGGTTTTACCACTGTACAGAAGAGAACTAAATACAATGTATGTAAGTTTCTTACTCTTTGGAGGTGAAATGCAGAACAACATCGCTGCAGAATCTGGTGGGATAAATCTTTCTTGCCTTTGTTCAAGCAGACTTATACTTGGAGGCTGTCTGTCTTCAGGAGGAATCTACTTACTAAATATGTTTTCAGAACAGCTTCTTAATCTCTAAAACTATTACAACTTTGTAGCTAGTTCTGTTCATTATGCTATTTTAAACTAGATACAGGTGATTGCACCATAAAATAACATTTGAATCTAGAAAGTTTCCTTGCAGCTTGCCTATAGTAAACAAGAACAGTTAAACAGTATTAGGAGATGAATCTGTAATGTCTAAAGAAGAGAGCATGCKTATTGATCAGTTGAGATTTGTGATCTTTGCCTCTTCAATTTAATTCACAAATAGGAATATGAAGTACATGCGTATACTAGGAGTGAGTAAATATTGAAATTGTAGTATTCCAGAGGGAATTTCTATTCYTGAAATAAAAGTTTTCTGAAAAGTTTTGATTAACTTTGGTTAAATCTGACTAAGTGTATCTGATTACTATTGTTGCAAATAAGGCTGAATTAATATCTTCAGTTAAAAAAAYGTTTTCATTTAGGTGTGAAAGTACTTATTGCATGCATGAAAACCTTAGCAGAAGGTTGTAAAGGTGAGCTTGTAAACATGATTTAGAGCTGTGTAAGGTAGTTCTTGCTTAGAGAAGTGGTTTTCTACAGAATAGTGTCTGTTGTAGTTCTACTTGGCAGATCTAACGAAAAAGCTTGGTAGGAAGAACACTGAGTAGTCTTTGAGTGGATTTGCTGTCTGATCCTTGAGTCATACTGCATGACCAGTGTGATTAMTTGCTTTGCAAACATGCCATATGTGTATTTATTTTGCCCTTTTGAGGTCTGCAAAGCTTACTTCTGAAGCACTAGAGGAATATGTAGTGGTGATTCTGCTTTTTCTGAGGATGATTTGTAAAAGGGAACAAAATCTTAGTACTGTTTTGACTGTTACTGTTAATGTTAATAGATCTCAGTTGAAGAGAGRGGAGAATGCAGGTGAAATCAAGTGTTTGATCCTAGCAAGCCACTTGGGTAGCCTCTGTTACAGTGTGAGGGGGAACTTTAATTTTAGTGAGTTTCTGTTTTTGAGKGCTGTTTTTGGACTGAGCTGAATGAGTTAAGCCACTCTTTAACTGATTGGTGGTAGAGCTSATTATTTCTTATGARCTTKCATGAAACAGTATTGTTCACATACTCACACAATTAATCCAGACCTTTCTCTGCATTATAGAACTTGTATAAGGCCTGTTGTGATCTATGGAGGTACGCAAACAGGTTATTCCATTCGTCAAATAAAGCAAGGCTGTAATATACTGTGTGCCACTCCAGGAAGACTTCTAGACATCATTGAAAGAGGAGAGGTAAGATCTTAACAMTTCATCTGAATTCCCTAGATACTCCTACCTAAAAGATAAAATACTATTTTTCATTCTTTAAAATTAACAGAAGCATCTKAAAGGAGATTGGTTTTCAATGCCTCAGTCAGTATGCTGCCTTTGTGCAGGTGCTGAAATACAAGTGAGGTTTTCTTAGGCTGTCTTAAAGGGTTTTGAAGGAGTACTCTGAATCTAGATCTCTTCAATTCCTTTCAGAGACAGCTGGGTAATATCTGTCTAAATCAAAGTAGCTGCAGTGGTCATGGCCATAACATTTTATAGCTTAAATACCTGGAACAYCTTCACTTAGTTTTTGTGGCATATWMCTTACCACATTTTCACTTGATSTTTGGTTTGCTACAATGGCTTTTTGTCTGTCTGGCGTTGTATTTTCATATTGATCCAAAATGCAAAAAACTCCAGGCTTTATAGTACTGTTTTTGATTTTTTTATTTTCCCTTGTCATTATGAATTCATATTGRAATTTTTACATGTTAGAGTGGTGCCTCAGTGGTACTGACTGAACCAGTGAAGTTTGGAAAAACACTTGGTAGTAAACTGGAGATCAGTTTTCTGCAGTTGTCAGGCTTTTAGTCAGAAGTGATAGTCTTGGTCAGCAATGGTAAAGTTGCAATATTGTTAATAATTCTTACGTTTTTTTCAGGGAAAAAGATTCTTTGTGACTGTTTGAGGGTTATGAGAGAAGGCATAATTCCAAAATGGATGGGCTGAATTGTAGTTGGTCTCTGTGCTCTGTGTTTACATTGATGAACCAAGTTCTGAAGCACTRTGCTGTGTGAATTTGTGCAGATTAAAAGGCTAAGCAGAGGTTGAGATGTAAACAAATCATAATACTTCAAATTTTTATTAACTTGGAAGAAATAAGTAARAGGTGAATTTTAAGTGCATACTAGTAGTGAACCAATAGTGGTTTTGTTTGACTGAAATACTTGCAGGTTGGTTTGCAAAATGTGAAATACTTGGTGCTAGATGAAGCAGACCGCATGCTTGATATGGGTTTTGGTGCAGATATGAAGAAGTTGGTATCTTTCCCAGACATGCCACCAAAAGACAAGCGCCAGACACTAATGTTTAGTGCCACTTTTCCTGAAGAAGTTCAGAGGTGAGTAGAATAAAAATAGAAATACATCTGAAGATGTACTTCTATAGAACAAAGTACCTGAAGAGTTAAAGAAACTCCTTATTTTTAAAAGCTTGAAAGTACTGAAAGCTATGATACTAATATTAATTGCTTAATGTAAGCTGGGACTCTTACAACATTAACTACTTTTTTTGGTGGGGACTCCTAAGCAATTTAGAAAGTTTTCTGAAGGCTTTTAAATTCCACTTCTGCTAAAGTCCTCATGTTCCCCTTGTTGATTTCTTGTTCCTCCCCACCACATCTCTGCAAGATCAAAATAAGTGATGTTGCTGATAACAACTGTCTTTGGCTAGTGAGACATASCAATTATTGCTCAACTTACCAGCATTTTTGTGATATGCAGTTCTTACTTATGTGGATAATTGGTACTTATTTTTGGAAGTTTTAAAGCTTCTACAAATGGGTTTAAGATAMATATKTGCTACCCATTACCTTTAAAGTTCYGTTCACCTRAAGGAATAGTCTTCAACARATGGGTAACTGTGGTTGMTGAGTAACAACAAAATAACTAATTCCCTGCAGGCAGATGGAAACTTTTTAGTATTTTTTCTGCTTTTCGAGACATCAGCATCTATATACTCACTGTTAAATCAGAAGAGTCTCTAAACTTCAGGTGGAGCAATGCAAATAATTTTGATGACTTTTGTGGTAAGGATACTGTTAGAAAGAGTGTTGATAATTCACTGAGTCAAATCCTGACAACTTCCTTTGGTCTCAAAAGGTCAGAAATATSTTTTTGAAGCAGGGAGAATATACTTTTCAGTAGTTCACTGTCCTGAATGAAAGAGGGGAATGGATTGCTTTTTTCCCATCTAGTTAGGTAGTGATGACCACTGATAGGAAAATGTATCACCTTTCTTAAAGCAGGACTGGCCTGTTGTGACTTTGGCACCTTGTCAAGACTTTATTTTTCATAGAGTTTCATASAGTATAGAAAAAGAATCTTGTAGTGAACTAAAACTGACTTTGTTTGCCTAGCTGGTAGTCAAGCATTCAGATGATACAGTACACAAGTATAGTTTGTGTTCATTCCATATGTTTACCAGTTCCTGCAGGAATGTGGTCTCACTTCTCAGTGTATCCTGGGAAAAGACCAGGTGTGTGTATCTCTTTGTTTGCACAGTGTGCTCTGATTCRCTCAGATTTTGGGTTTGAAGGAAGAATCTTGGTCCCTTTTAGGTCTGTTTTTATCATTCTGGTTTTGCTCATGCTTTTGCTGTGTGTTTTTCTTGCATACTGGGGGATGAATTGAGCGTACTGGAACTACCAGCATCAGAAAGGAGATTCCTTGAACTATTAAAGATGTTTAYTGTCTGCTTCTGTTTAATGGAAAAACCCCAACAGATCTACCTTTCTACTGTCAGTCCTGCAGGATTTACAAGTGCTGGTGGAAGACTTCAGAAACCTGAGTGCTTGGCTCATGGTTTGGAAGTGCATAATAACRTTAGCGTCCTAGAAGCATTTAGGTTGGAAAAGACCCTTAAGCTCATTAAGTCTAACCATTAACCTAGCACCAGCAAGTGAACCACTTTTACCTTCTGGGTTGGTGATTCCACTGCTTTCCAGGCCAGCGTGGTCCAAGGCTTGAAAACTCTTTCAGTGAAGATTTTTTTCGTAACAGCTGGTCTAAGCCTCCTCTGGTGTAGCTTTGAGGTGGTTTACTTTTGCCCCTGTTCTTGTAACCCTTTGAAACTGAAATACCTAAAGGTAACATTTGCATTTTCGAGTGTGAAAACCCTTCTTTCTTGGGGTCAGTTCATTCCTGGATATAATGCTTCTCTGGTACTGAAGTCAGGAAAGCTAATGAATTTCCCCATACTTGGCTGCCAGGAGAGCTTTAAACAGTATGCTATTTTGGTAGTATTCGACACAATACTACTGTATTGGACACAAAGGTGCTTTTTTTTGGACCTGTTGGGTTCAGATTGTCCTGCACTTCTGTTCAGTGAATATAATCAGATTTAGTTTTAACATAATTTTTATGTTTTATACCTGAACTTGTTTCTSCTGTTACATGGACCTTTGATCTGGTAGTTGAAACTCTTTCTGTACACKTGAGTTAAGAGAATGATGCATTTTTCTAGTTGACCGGAGAACTTCAATTTAGCATTTGAAGCTTGAAAAGGCTGTGGTTTAATCCCAGCTGGCACCTAAGTACTGTACAGCTGCTYCTAGAAAGGCTACTCCAGGGTCCCCCTGAAGCCTTCTCTTCCYCAGGCTGAACAACCCTACCCCTTGTCAGTCTGTCTTCATAGAAGAGGTGCTCCAGCACTGTTAYCAGGTTAGTGGCCTCCATGAACTYATTCCAACAGGTCCACATCTTTCTTACACTGGGGACCTCAGAGCTGAACACCCGTGGGGTCTCACAATATCAGAGCTGAGGGGCAGAATCCCCSTCCTTTGCCSTGCTGGCCACACTGCTTTGGATGCAGTTGGGTACATTTGGCTTTGTGGGCTGCAGGTGCRCCTTGCTGGGTCATGTCCAGCCTCTCATCAACCAGCACTCGCAAGTCTTTCTCTCCAGGTCTAATCTGGATCCATTCTCTGTCCAGCCTGTACTTGTCCTGTCCTGTCAGCCTGTGTAGGTTTCTCTCCGTCTTACTTGTAAACCCCCGTCAGGTACTGGAAGGCTGCAATAAGGTAATTCCAGGCTTATGAACCAACCCCCACTCCTCAACTTTCTCAGCTTGTCTTCAGAGCAGAGGGGCTCCAGCCCTCTGATAATCTTTGTGRTCTCTTTGGATCTTCTCTGACACATCTGTCTTTTGATGAAGGTGCCACAGCTGGATGCAATATTCGAGCTGAGGTCTTCCAAAGGCAGGAGTCCCTTTACCTGCTGGTCACACTTCATGAAGGCCAGGATGTGGTTTGTGTGCTGGRCCCAAACTATGCAGACTCTTCTGGCTTTATAAAAAATGTGTATAAGACTACTTGTATTGTTCCTCACAAAGTGGAGGATAAAAATATTTGTTGTGTTGCTTAAACAKAAATGAAATTATGTGCTTTTAAAGTGGAAATAATTACCTAATATGTTTCATGTTGCTCAATTATGTGTTTTTCAGGCTAGCTGGTGAATTTTTGAAAACAAACTTTTTATTTGTTGTTGTTGGACATGTGGGTGGAGCGTGCAGTGATGTTCAGCAAAATATTCTCCAAGTTTCTCAGTATTTCAAGAGGGATAAACTGATAGAAATTCTACACAGCATAGGTAACTTTACGTAATGGCAATTGTTCAGCAGGGAAGTAAAAATTGCTTGGTTTTAAACATGTTTAAAAGGTTATGGCTGTATGATTTTATTGTGTTACGTGCTTTACCAGACTATTAATGAAGCTTGAAGCAGAATTTGGGGAGCTGTGGGTTTGTAGGCATATTTGTGTAGGGGTGTTTCATAAAGACACAGGATAGTTTGGGTTGGAAGGGACTTGTTAATATCATTGAACCTAGTCTAATGCCCAGTATTTGTCAGTTATTCATCTCTATTAAGTACTAGCAGAMAACCTTCCTAGATGGCTTTCTACTTTATATGGTCAGTTACACTACTTCAGTATCTGGGCTATTATCTCATTATTACATGTGTGTTAAAAGTATTGTCTGAGTGTTTGGACCTGTATTTTATTAGTGTCTGGGATTTTTCCATATTTGTTSTGTATGTCTTAAATTTTAATGCTGAAGACTGAATGTGAGTTTGAAATTAAAAAATGGTCTGTGGAATCTTGCTATTCAGTGCTCAGGATAATGTGCAGCTTTGAGCCACATCCTRTAGAAAGGGAATGCATGCCTGTCACAGGGAATAGTGTTTGTTGCTTCCTTTTATTGGGGAGAAAAAACAGTGTATGTGTCTTCACTCAGTTTCTGTATTGATACAGGAATGGATGGGCTGAATTTAATTAGCTYGGAATAGGCAAGAAATTACAGTCATGGTTTATAGACTTTATTCAAAATAAAGTGTGCCTGTATTAGGTGTTAACACAGATAAGTGCTACTGTAAATAGTGAAATGTGTCATATTTCAGACTGCAGTGGCTTTAAACTTCTGTTCAATATAGGTAATGAACGAACCCTGGTCTTYGTGGACACAAAGAGAAAAGCAGACTTCATTGCATGCTTTCTTTGTCAAGAAAACATACCAGCCACTAGTATCCATGGGTAAGTATCTTTAAAGTGAAAGTCACCTGTCTTTTGTAAGAAGCTTTTATTGAGAGCTCAAGTTTGGACRTATCTGCATAATTTAGCTTACCATGTGTTCTGACAGACACTGGAATGTCAAGGTTGAAAAAGGCTAAAATGGTCTTAGCATGCAGATGTAGGATGTTTGTGTGTATCCTGTGGCTATTGGATTTGAAGGTGTGTGAAAGCTGCACAACTTCTGAGAARATCTGGGCTTCCATTCCTAGCGAGCCTGAATTGCTAACCCATAACCCCCTTGTGTGGGAGGAGGTTCTTAATACATTTCTGTAGAATTATTGTGAATTGAAGTATATCTAGCATAACTGATTCAGTGGAAGCTGTTAAACTGCCATGAATATTACTGGTTYCTGATTCATTTTACCTTTTTGAGTTGAAGTTAAGGTAGTTACTTGTCTCTGGATTGGTAATCATACCAGGCTTAACTACATGTCCCATGTTAAGAGCCTAAAGAGCACTGTTTAGCTTTATAATTTGTTTTCTTATTTAGACAATAACATGAGTGAAATTCTGATGCACTGTAGTTCAGTACTGGATAATCTGTAAATATTCTTCGAACATGGAAACACCAGAGCAAATCTAGTTTCCTTGCTCATGATGATGCACAGAAGACAAGTTCTGTACTGTAGACTGGCCACAGTTTTTTTAGTGTATCTGAAAAATGGCCTGTTGTAGGGGTCTGTGTAGACTTTACTGTTCTGGCTCCCTGCTACAAAGCTGTAGGAAAAGCACATGTAATCAGTTAAGCAAGTGGATTTTCTTAGAGAGGCAGTGCGTTTTGCTGCTCCTCAGTAAAAAATTCAGGAAAAAAAAATGTGAGCAGCATATTAATTGTTTGGATTGTTTGGGTCTTTTTTGGTTTTGCATCCATTGTCCCCTCCACAAGAGCTTCTTTCSATGAAACATGGCATTTAAATTGTATCTTAAATAATACTGTAGATTTTAGAGACATCCAGTCTAACCCTTGCTTTCTTTATAGTGATAGAGAGCAGAGAGAGAGAGAAATAGCTCTTCGGGATTTTCGTTCTGGAAAATAYCCAGTTCTTGTGGCAACCTCGGTGGCAGCAAGAGGTCTGGACATTGAAAGCGTTCAGCATGTTATTAATTTTGATCTTCCTTCCACCATTGAAGAGTATGTACACCGAATTGGGCGAACTGGTCGTTGTGGAAATACAGGGAAAGCGGTTGGCTTCTTTGATAACAATTCAGAYGGTCATCTTGCACAACCTCTAATTAAAGTGCTTTCAGATGTAAGTTCCAAATCTTAGTGCTTAACTTTTTCTGTTCTTTAAGATTTCACATTAATGTACTGAGCAACTGTGACATTTTTGCTACGGTTTTGGAACTCCTAATCTCAATTGGTAAAGCAGTCAAAGTCTCTGAATTGATTTTCCTAATTGCATAGGCTCAGCAGGAAGTTCCTGTTTGGTTGATGGAAGTTGCTTTTGATGCYGAAGGAGGACGACTCCCAGTTAATACCCAAAAGGTAGGTCTGGAAATGAACTTGGCTATTAGAACTTTGTCTTAGCTTAAAACTGTCTTTAGTGGTATATATTTAGAGTAATGCCACTGAAACTGTTCTGACTGTAATTGTGTCCCTTTTCTCTAGCTGTGCRTCTTCAAGGAATTCAGTATTACTGAAACTAATTTCAGACAAGTTGCTTGACTTGGACTCTTAGAGTATRGYCCRTTKACCATACTGTAATTTTTGAYTCAGTGGATCTTTCTTGTATATTCTAGTTCAAGGACACTTTTATTTTTGCTTTTTTAGTAGATTGCTTTCAGAGGTGGATCTCACTAGTTTGCTTCTAAATGCACATCTCCAGCCTTTGTGTAGTGTCTCCCAGCATTTCATGAAATCCATCATTTCTAGGTCCAAGTCTGTTGATGTCCTTTACGGTCTCTGAGTTACCAAATCTGGCTGTCACTCTTTGTCCAGAATGGAATAGATTTTCCTGTGAAATCTGTCTGCTTGCATTGGAAATTCTGCCCTTAATACCATAGACATATAGTGCACCAGTTCTTTGAGTTGGAGATCGTAAGGTTTTAATTATTATGAGACCTTCTCATGTCAATCTGACAGAAACTATTCATTTGTAATCAGCCCATTTTTTAATGRAAAGGCCATTTGATAATCAAATTACGCATCTGAAAGAGGAATCTGTTACGGGATTATTTTGAGGCAGTCTTAGAGATTACTGAGCTGTATTCTTTTTCCAAAGGAAAAGGATTTTACTGAGAAGGTAATGCAGACAGTCATTCTTACGTATGTAGTGGAGAAGGCAGGTTTTTTTCCCTACAGTTGTCTGAACTGATTTGTGTTGGGTAAGAAAAGAAGTTGGAATGTGAACTGTGGGAACTGTTATTCCCACACATGATAAAATCTGAGGTTGATTAAACTGGGGTAATTTCACACCAAGGTCAAAGAACCTTGTGTATCAGAGATGAATGATGAAAACTTCATGAGTATTCAGATTACACTGAGATAGATGCATGCAGAAGGCTAAAACTGGTTTTTGCTGATTTAACCATTAAATTATTGAAAGTGTTAATAATTCTAAACTAGGACCTGTTGTGTTTCCTAGAGTTACAGAGGCAGAGGCAACATSAATGCAGGAGAAGTAAAGATGGAGTGTTCTGCAAGACAGATTGAGTCATGGGATTAAACTACTTTATACCAACCTAGTTTATACTCTGTTGTGCTGTAAGTGAAATGTTGCATGAGAAAATAATCTTGTGAAGACCTAGTTTGGGAAGGAGCTTTATGTAAGGGTTTGCCTAAACTTTGTTCCTTTTCTTTGTAACAGGACAGTTAAAAAGTTTAAATCTTGTGTTATGATGATTTAAGGATCTGTTAAACAGCTATTAAGCAGTTAATAAAAGTTTGAGAAGTGCACTTTGATTGTTGCCTCTATCAGCCATATGTCATTCAGTTTCATGAACTGGTATTATTTGGACGTGTGTGGAACATCTGCATGTGGAACTAAAGCTCACACCCACAACTTAGTGAAGATACATGTTTTTTACAGRGCCATCTTCAGAGAAGGATGGAGCCCTGTGTTGCGTCTAGTAGAATGTTTTTAGCTTTGAATGACATAAATACACTTCCACTATCTCTTTTGGAAAAGTTTGCTTTAGAACAAGCTTGGTGCCTTCTATCCATAAATTTTCCCAGGCTTGCAGAAGCTATAGGAGGTAAGCAGTCATTAACAGTTCTAGATTTCTGTTAAGTTGCTTTTCCAGTGAATTTTTTTTTCCTTTTCAATACAATATGCTACAAAGATGCGTATCATTGGGTTCCCAGCGAAAAGGGCAAGGTCATTACATTTTGTAGTATCTTGCACACCTAAACAAGCTTCTCATGGCTTGCTATCTAGCACACRGTGCTGAGCACTATGTCTTTCCACTAAATCCAGGGAAATAATACTTAACATCTGCTTACAGGACCGGAGTCTTAGTACCCAAGTTAGTGAGAATTAGAACTGACTGGGCAATRCTAAGGAATCTGTCATTGTGGAAAAGTGGGCTGTGATTCTTTGTATAAATATCTTTGCAAAACTATTCACTTAAATGTCTACTTAGAGAAATACTGTTACTTTCGTAGACTGAAATTTTGCTGCTCTATACTATGCGAAAAGAGTAAAGACTTAATTGTGTATTTGGAAGTGAGCTGAAAGAACAGTTTATTTGAAATGCAACTTTTAAGTAGTGGATGTATTTAAGTGTARTGTTAATAATTGAGCATAAAATACTCTGGGCAGTAGGACTCTTTTCTGAGAAGGACCCTTTGAAGACTTTTGCATCCCTTCTGAATTTCAGGTAAATTGAGGGTGCTTCTGATGTCTGGCTGCATTAAGTGCAAGTGAACTGTGTAACTGTTGGAAGAAGCTGTGAGCTAATAAAACTTGCTCATTTCTGTGAAGAGAAGTCCAAGGAAAGAGTCACTTTTAACCTAGAGTAGACATCTGAAGGGAACCTGGCTTARCATTTTTTAAAGGACCACTGGGTGTTTTTGCTTTGTCTCCCATCATGACTTGTGAGTTGTGTTTAGGTAACAGAGGGAGTTTTGCAGTTGTTGTATTTTCTATAAAATAACTGTTCTCACCCCATTATTCATAATTGTTTACACAGAAAGGTGATAAATAAATGATGGCTGTTCTAGCACAGAGCTGCACGCTCTCATAAAGAAACAGAGCTAGCAAAGCAGTTGCTAGAATGGTACTGAATTAACTCGAAGATGAAAAGTCATGTTTACTGCTTTTTATGAGAGGGGTTAGAGTTGGAAGGACGAAGTCTGCTGTGAAGGAGAAATGAAAACTTGAAGAGCAATATTTGCAGAAAGATACAATATTAAATTTTGGTTTAATCTTTGTGATTCTTTAAATATTTAATCTGCAGGAAAATATTTCAGTGTATTTTTCAGCTGGAGGAAAATGCTGACAAGGGAAGCTGGGGTGGGGAATGAAGTGCACTGTCAGCAGTCTGCTTATTTTATTTTTGCACTAAAGTAATCTTACACAGCGAACTTGTTTAAAAACTTGCTGGAAAATTGCATGTCAGTACCTTCTTCATTCAAGCAAATCCTGTTGTCCTGGTGGCAGGTCAGGGTAAGTGTTCTTAAAAGATTCTGCYAACTGATTTTAATTATCCTGAGAACAATGTAACCATGTACCTGTAATTCCATTTAGGTGATCCTGCTACCTGGAGTTTGTGCTAAACTGGGGTCACTGAATGTTTTTCCCCATCTTCTATCTCCAGGTTTATGTAAAGATGCTATTTGTGTTGGAACTTCAGTTTAAGATTATATTGAAGGTTCTTGATAGACAAGCATTAAGAAACGACATCAAACCTTTCACTGAACAATGAGCATGGATTTTTTTCAAGCTAAACTCAGTTTTTATGGGATATATAAAACAACACTGGCAACATGTGTTTTCTTCTTGCCAGTTTGAACACAGATTATGTCCAATTCTTATCACTAAAGGAAAGTAGAAATTAGTYTGATGKTTTTGCATGGCCTGGTTTTTGATAGTGGGGGAGCCACAGAGGTGGCTTCTGTGAGAAGCTGCGGAAACTTGCACCATGCTTCAGAGCCAATCCCTGATGGCTCTGAAGATGGACATGCTGCTGGCCAAAGTTGGGTCAGTCAGAGGTGATGGTTATGCCTYTGTGAGAACAGAATTAAGAAAATCAAAACAAAGTGCATGCGCAGGTTTCTTTCCTACTCGGAGGAGGAGGAGATGAGAACATGTGAGGGAAAACAACATGGAGACACCAAGGTCAGTGGAAAAGGAGGGCAGGAGGTGCTCCAGGTGCTGGAGCCAGGATTCCTCTGCTGGCCATGGTGAGACCATGGTGAAGCAGCTGTGCCCCTGCAGCCCTTGGGGGAATCCAGGGGGGATGCAGAGATGCACCCATAGCCTGTGCGGATCCAGGGGGGATGCAGAAATCCATGCACAGCCAACTGGGATCCATGGGGGATGCAGGGATCCACCCACAGCCCATGGTGATCCATGGGGAATGCAGGGATCTACCCACAGCCCGTAGGGAAGATGCTCAAGCTGGAGCAGGTGGATACCTGGAGGAGGCTGTGATCCAGTGGGAGACCTGGTGGAGAAAGGAGTCCCTGCTTCCAGGCTGGAGCAGCCTGTCCTTGGAGAGCTGCACCCCGCTGAAGATTGACCACGCCTCTGCAGTTCTGGGAGGACTGTTTGCTTGTGTGAGGGACTCATGGTGCAGCAGTTTTGGAAGACTGCTCTCATGAGAGTGGATCCATGCCAGAGCAGTTGGCAGAGAGCTGTCTCCCATGGGAGGAATCCCACTGCATAGTAGGGGAAGGACTCTTCTCCCACAGAAGCAGAAGAAAATCCTTGGGTGAACTGACCAAAACCTCCATGCCCTGTCTGCTGCACTGTTGGTGGGAGGGAGGGGTTGGGGAAAAAAAGAGGTGTTTTAAGGGCTTACTTCTCTCTATCCTCYTCTGATTTTGTTAGTAATAAATTAATTTTGTACCTCTAAGTCAAGCCTGTTCCACCCTTGGAGTGTTTTCTCCTTGTCCTTAACTCACAAAGCCTTCATTAATTTTTTCCCTCTCATCTTGCCCAGCTGTGGGAGGGGAGGCAGAGTGAGTGACTTCCTTGAGTCCCTGGTGTTTGGCTGGTGTCAAACCATGACAGTTTGCAATTTACATTCTTTGATCTGGAGCTGTTCATGTGCTCTCACCGAGTTGTAAGGAATCTTCAGTTAGTAGCTGAATAAAGCAACATTTTCACAGTATGCTTAACTTTGCTGATTAAGGGTTGCATGTCAACTCAAAAATTATAGCCATGAGAATTGACGGACTGTAAACAAGAGTTCTGAAAAACAGAAGGTAACTAGAATGTGTGCAAAACTAATACCAGGTTGATTAAAATCCTCCAGAGTGTTTTGGCAGATAGGAAAGCAGAGTATAGTCTCCCGAAGATAATCAACAGTCTATTCTGAAAACGTCTTTCATTGTTGATAATGCTCATAGGGATTTACCTTCACCTACAAATTAGCTTTAAAAATATCAAAGAATGGACCTGTCTCTCTTTATTGACCTCAGTTAAAGAGCTGGGAACAAAAAGCAAGCTTGCTGAATATTTTCAGTGTGTCAGTTGGCTTTACACAAAATCCGTGTTCCTCTTTGACTTAAGACAAARTGCAAGGTTTCAATGTTAGGTAATAATGAGGAGAGTTTTTTTCTGTTAGCCAAATTTAGTAATTCGAATGTGCTCTCTGGCAATTCCAGGAATTCCCTGGTGCCTCAAGAGGAGGATATTTGACATCTGTCACAACTTCTTCAGTGACACCAAAAATGGATAGGTCTTGGTCAAATGTGWATGTCTGTACATTGTCCTGTACTTCAGAAATAAGGTAAAAATAATACACTGTCATTCCAAATTTTACTTTTTTCTGTGACTTCTATTGTGTGTGGTTAGGCAATACCAGTCTTTGGCAATACCATTTCTTATAAACCCTCAGTTATCTGAGGGTTTTATGGTATGATTGTTTCCATGTYTTAACTCATTAACTAATAAGCAACAGTAGATTAAGTCATTTGACTATGGAATATGGTCCAAGGCTGTGGGAATCTTAAATGTTAGAACATTCTCTTCAAATTTATCTGATACTTGTTTTTTTCTAGATAGCTTAAGGAAAATGTTGAAATCACTAGAGCTAGTTCTGGGCAATAGTTCAGTAGCAMTTGAAATATAAACATTAAATGTTTTGTATTTTATGCCTTTTATTTCCTTCAAAGGARCTATGGTACAGTCTTTGGCACTTCTAAAGGTAATGAGTTTGGCTTTTATTTCTTAAGCAGAAAAAATAATCTGTTGCAAAAGGACACTTAGAACTACTTTGTATTCGAGACTGGGGAGTCATCTCTTCGTTCAAAGTTGACTAGACAAATTATTTGGGAGCCAAACTGCTGAAAATGTCTTCCTCTTTATGCTTTTAAATAAATCTGACTTACATTTTGGAACCTGATATCCWTATACAAGAACAGTATTTTCTCACTGTAAATGTTCATGTTGCCTGCTGATACTGTCTTAGAAAGCTATGGACAATGGCCATAGTTGGCTAATTTCAATGTTACATGAATTTGTCATTTTTCCTGCAGTGCAATACTATCAAGCAGGATTTCCTTGCACTGTTTCTTTTCCCTCCTTTTCAACCAAGTCAGCTAAAATAGTTTTCAATATCCAATCCTTAAATATCTCCCAACTTTAAAGAATGCTGTGCTGCTTAAAAATGATGGGTGTCTTCCTTTAGGATCATGGTCGTGTATCAGTTGAAACTGTGAAGCCATTCCTGTAGAAGTATTTTGTGAGCTTTTTGGTCTAAATATGCCAGTCAAATTAAATTATATTGAAGACTTATGTTTCCGTAACAGATTCTGTAATTATAAGATAATATGCAGCATACACAAATGTGCTAAGCAAAGGAACATTCTTCACAAGAACAGACGAATTTCTGAGCTTGCAATATAAACTTTTTTTGTAGTAGTTGATAATTTTGAGATCCCTTCTAGGAATTAATATAATTCATACTTACTGTCTAGAGTGGTGAATATGTAATCCACCCTCTCTGACCCTGCAAGTACAATACATACAGGTTAGAATATTAAGCAGTGGCTTATTAGAAGGTGTAGATAACTGGTAGCATGTTAGTCGTGACTAAATACTTCATAAGATACCTAACAAGTTCTGAGGAAAAACCTGACCACAGCAACCTCACCAAGTGAGGGCTTGGTGGCCTGACTCCTTGGAAGGTGCAATTGTGGGTAGCCAGGTAGGAAAGAGAGGAGCTCAAATCGTTTTATGAATCTTACAGGAATATCAGAGACTTAAAAACTTATTAATTACTTAGATTAGTTGGAAGTCGTGTATCTAAAATATTTCCTAAACTGTTTTTCCTATTCCAGAAATGTGCCCTAGTGAGTACCTGCAATGTCTCAGATTCAGGTTTGTCATGCTTTTTTACTGTAACTCCTCTCCAAGCTATGGATGTTTCATTTTATAAAAAGCAATTGTACTTCCATATTGTAGTCTTCAGTCACCAAGATTTACCTCAGATTTGCAGGCTAGATATTCATTAATGAATATCTAACTGTTTTCTWCGCTGAAAATTTTCACAAAGTACTTAGTGTCGTCTACCTGTAATAAAGCCTTTRACACAGTTTCCCACAGCATTCTCATGGAAAATCTGGCAGCCCATGGYTTGGACAAGTGCACTGTTCACTGGGTATAAAAACTTACAGGCCTTGAGAGTGACGGTGAGTAAATATCCAGCTGGTGGCTGGGTGGAGTTCTCCTGGGCTCAGTACTGGGAGCACATCTGTTTATTATCTTTATTAATGGTCTGGATGAGGSGRTTGAGTGCACYTTCAGTCAGTTCATAGGTGAAACCAAACTGTATGGAAGTGCTGATCTGGTGGAGGGCAGGAAGGCTCTGCAGAGGGATCTGGACAGGCTGGATCCATGGGCTGAGKCCAGTGGTGTGAGCTTCAACAAGGACTAAATATTGGAGGTCTTTTCCCAATGTTAATGATTCTGTGGTTCTGTGACAAGTGGAAATGGCCTTAGGTTGCATCAGGGGAGGTTTATATTGGATGTTRGGAAAAATTYAAGAAAYTAGTTATTCAGCATTGGATCTGGCTCCCCAGGTTGGTGGTGGAGTTGCAGTCYGTGGCACTGTTCAAAAAAATGAGTCAACATGGCATTTTGTGATATGATTTAGTAGGCTGTGGTTGGTGTAAGAGAATATTTGTATGATAAGCTGTTCTCATCTACATAGCCYCTTTCTTTTTCTGTATTCTTTGTTAAAGTGTGTGTGAGAAACGTGCTTCATTGCAGGTGGTTACTACAAACTGCTGCAGCCCTCCCTTCATAGTGATTCTCTGCCAAGAATATGTCATGCTGATTGACTTCATAAAGAGTCTGCTCACAGTGGTCTGGGGGTAGAAAATGACAAATGGCTCTTTGTTGTCCTGCTATTAAAGCCACATGGGATTTTCAGTAGTTCCTTTAGCCTATTTGTACAAATGCATTTAAATGTGTTTTGCTGTTTTTGCAACTGTAGTAAAAGGCTTGGGAATCTTAAATTATCTTTGGATGAAAACATGTAAAAGAAYCCTGCAATAAACCACTGAAGACATTACTTTATGAATAAAGCATCCCTTCKTTGCCAGCATTTTAACAGATTGCAATTACAGCTGTTGTGATGTYGCAATGCTGTGAAGGAAGAAGTGACAGGAAGGAAGTATTGCATAGTTCTCTATTCTGAAATTGATAACGGCTTTGTGGCCTTCTTAGSAAAATACCTGATTATTGAGGAATAAATCTTCTCTAGAGTACAGATGAAGAAGACTCACAAATAATTGCACAGCATTAAAACCTGTGTGTATTAAACAGTAGCTGCCCACTGCACAACATAGTAATTTGTACGTTTCTTATGCCTTTTGTTAGCTTTGAGCAGTTTGTRGAGTCTGCCTCTGACTCTAATTTGACAATGTTTATACATGCCCAGTGTAGGGATTCAGACTTTAAGCACACGATGGATTGTTGTGGTCCTTTCTCTCTCCCCCTATGCCTTTATCAGAAATCCACTGCTGYGTGCTTATGTRGTAGGTCAGGGACTAACACCAATTTCCATGGCAAATGTGTAATTTACTAATAAAACTTTCCGATTGATTTTGGACCCTTTGAGTCATTGTTCCTTTTGACCAGTGAGCCTTTATAAATTTTAGGTGCTTCCTTCCCTTTACACTGTTGTCACACCCATTATTGTTGCTTATTCAGTGATACCTTATGTAAGCTTGGACAGTGCATTGCATTTAAACTAAGACTTTAGTCATAAACCAGTAATTTAAGAGCACGGTTTTGAGGGTACCGCTGTTGTTTAACTTTTGTTACACTAAAGTGAAATTTAAAAATGGCATCATTAATTTTTTACCTATTAAATGCAGSATGGAGGTTGATGCTAGTAGATTTCTAATGACAAGCTACTCACTGAAAAATGGAGTTATGCATATTTGGAAATTGATATCAAAATCAAATTGGTTTCACTGGCTTTTCTTCTCCATGAGTGAAATCACTAGAGAATAGAAGGACACTCATGGTTTTTATTTGTGTTTTGCAATGCTGTAAGTCAATGAAAGCCTGTTGTCACGCTCTCCTCTTTATATTTAGAGGAATGAARTGGTTCAATTCATTGGCATAGGTAGAAATCAGCCTAATGGATTTCTTGGTTAAAACCAACTCTGCAAATTCCTCAGGTAAAATTCAGTGTATGTTTTCCATCAAACCTGCTTTTGCTAAGACTGCACAGTTAAATGCTGCAAGGTCAGTTTGTAGACTGGATAATGAAAATGCACCTATTTTTTTCACTGAACTACAAAATGCTCTATTCTGTGTGAATGCTAATTAATACAGACTCACTGTAATTATMCAGAGGTCAGGAACTTTATAGGGTGTGGTCATACATAATACAGAAGAGAAATGCTTTTCAAAACTCAACTACTATGGGTAACAAATCGAAATGCAATGAGGGTCAGATTTTCAGCAGTAGCTCTGCAGTCTCTTGTCTCAYCCTGCCAACAGAGACAGTGGAAATGCTTCTCTTTAAGAAGAGGTACCATCTGGGACCAACCCATCTCTGGAGCAGTTACCCCTGAATCACCAGCCCAAATGATACTAGTAGAGAGGCATCAGCAGTGAAAACAGTTGAGCCTTTCTGTAGAAGGCACTTCCTTCCTTGTGTTTCAGGAACGTAGCTTCACTTTGCTCCCACCCTCAGGACCGAAGAGTTAGTTCTTCTAGAGCATTCATGTGCAAAGTGGATAAAAGTGTAAGTGTGGATATGGAATACAGTTTTTGGCAGGGTTTCCATTGTACTTGAAAGGTTTCCTGTCTGCTGTGCCAAATCACTTTTGGTAAATGACATTGCTTTTATAATATGTTTTTCTTTTTACTATTAGCTTGCTACAAATGGGTAGWGGCTGAAACAGTTACTGATGCTATGGTTAAGTGCTATTTGCATCCTGGAATCTCCTAAGTGCTACCAATCTAACCTTTAAGACTGTGGAAGCCTTAATGTAAGCATGTACATAACCCTGAGACTTGGGAGGTTGACTCAAGGTTTTTGCAAGTTAAACAAATGTTTAACTAGTCTGTTAGGTCTGRTGCAGCTTTTCATGATTTTGAAAGATTGAGCMGCCAACTTTCAGTGCRTCAGTAAAATCAAKGTATTAGTATGTGAGAAGAGGCAAYGAWTYAGACCAAATCTAGAATAGAAGTTSAATAATTAAWCATAATTAAGGGTCTAGTCCKGCCCTTTCTTRTATTTTCACTAAAGAAAMAAATTTGGTATACCAAAGAGCACTTAYGTTACAGTTTATGTCTGCTTCTTTTGAACYACATTTCTRTTTCATCTGTTGCCTCATARAAAAAGAAATGTAAGTTTTCAAACTATCACTATGTATGTAGTGTATACTTCTAAATGTATACTTCTAAATAGCAAGGGGAATTTAATACGTTAAAACAGTTTACAGTGCAGCCTCAGACTGAGGTTATGGATGATGGGGAGATGGCAATATAATTCAAAAATAAAGAGGGAAGCAAACAGGTTAYACTCTGATGATTAGCTGACCAGGGTGAAGGCTAATGAGTGATCTGGAAGTTGGAGTGGGTGGTTGAGCTTGTGTGTTAAAATAGCTTGAAAAAATCTGAGCTGCACAAGTCATGGAAGCTGAAACTTCTGTTGTGTGTGACACTAGTGCAGGATAAAYTATTTGTATCTGCTTAGCAAGGATTGTCAGTGCTTAATAGGGGGCATGTTAATTAGGGCTTTGGATTTCAATTTACTAACTTCACAGCATCTTAATTGCAAAGTTCYTTCTGATTTTCAGTCCCATTATTCCTTTTGATGTTGCTGATGTCTGCAGTCTTTTTCCGAGCCATTAAGTGGAATACATTTGTTCKGTTTAAAAGGGATCATCACTTGATTTATTCCCCTGCCTGTGCCCTAAATGATGCATGAGGTACTTAGGCGWGAGTGCTCCTCGGCGGTGGCTGTCACCCAAAACGCTTGTTTCGCTGCACGTGTTTAAGCGATTTGAAGACGCTCTTGACTTGGTGGATCTGCACCAAAATGTCGCTGAGTGCACTCTCTCACGGCCGGCTGRCTACCGCCCTCTGTCAGGGCGGCGGGGCTCCCGCTCCGCCCCGTGCCGGAGAGGGGCGGGCAGCGGGAGCCGACGGGGCGGCTCCGGGCAGGGCAGGGCATCCGCCCGCGGGCGGCAGGCGCCGTGCGGGGCAGCTGGGGGCAGCCGGAGTCCTACACCGCTAGTCCCGGCCGCGGGGGTGTGGAGGGTTCTGGCCTTCAGAATTACGGGAAAAAGCGTTACTTGTGCTCAGCCGGGCAACTTCCTATTTTGTCCGTCCCTTCACGCTGGCGGGGAGGCAAGGGCCCCTTTTAAGCCAAACGCCCGTTCTGCAGTCGAGGTAAGTGAAAAAGATGTTTTCAGCAGAGGTCCCTCTGCTCATTTTTATTTCTATGAAGTGTGGGAAAGTGTGAAACTTTTCCCCGGMCTGTTACTCGCGTGGATCTCTAGCAGTGAAGCTTGCTTGTATTCGCATCTCTCCAGGCGTTCATCCCAGACTTGGGACAGGGACATTCTTCTGTGTCTCTTCGGGCCAAGAAGATCCTTTTGGTTTCTTTCTTTCAAGTCCATGAGRTAGTAAGAATTGAAACTTTCTGTTTAGCTCATTGCATTCGTCTCATTTTGTAAAGAATGTGGTACAGATGTTTGGCAGTGGTTTTCCTTGTGTGTGTAATGGTTAAAGAGTCAGCTCTCAAAATGTTTGCAATGTATGCAGTCATCAATGGAGGGAAAAAGCTCTTACTTAATTGTTCCTGGCTTAATTTATATTCACTCCGAGTTTCTCGGAGATGTATCAGATTTAAATGCACTAGCCCCAGGTTTCTTCGATGTTTGCAATTTCTGCCTTCTGAGGAAGAATATTTTTGTAATGTGCTTGTKTACATATCCATCACGAGTATCATCTTCATGCACTCATGCTTAAGTTGGGGAAGTGTCACTTGCCTTCTCACSTGTAATGGACTGCATGACTTGTTTTTTGTGAGTGGAGGGTCTGGAGCACCAGTGCTGTGAGGAGCAGCTGAGGATGCTGGGGGTGTTTCTCCTGCAAAAAAAGGAGGCTCAGCACTAACATCACTCTCTACAGCTGCCTGGAAGGAGGTGGTGAGATGAGAGYCAGTCTCTTCTCCCAARTTAAAAGCAACGGACRAGGAAATTGCTGCAAGTTGCACCAGAAAAGGTTTAGATGGGATACTAGGAAGACTTTCTTGTCAGAAGCACTGGAACAGGCTGCCTGGGAAAGTGGTAGAGYCATTGTCCCTGGGGGTATTTAGAAGGCATGTAGATGTGGCACTTAGGAACATGRATTAGTGGTGGACTTGGCAGTGCTGCRTTAATGGATGCACTTGATGGTTTTCTTGAACCAAAATGATTCTGTGATTGTCTGAAATAGTTGGAATCCATCTTCTAGACTAATTTGTGAATTAAGAAACTGATTGGGCAAATGAATGTTTTCATGTTTGAAGAAAACTTTGTGTATTGGGCRAAAGAATGGAGTGGTCAGTTCAGATTTTTCTGTCAGAGGCTAATCCATAACAGGTCTCAAAAGGGATAAAAAGGGAGAAAGAAGCTTTGCTCTTATATCATAGAGGTTGCAGTATTGAAGATTAAAGATCTTGATTTTTCTATAAAAATCATTTAAACCTGGGGAAATTTTGCATGTGCTTGTAGGGGGAATTTTCAGTTCAAAAATGCCATACTAAGAGATGTCAAAAYATAAATGTGTTTAGTAGTGTTTGGAGCCTAATTTCTCACTACCATGCCTTATGGTTTTGACTAAGATACAAAAGTACTGTTAATAAAGTTTACAGCACAGATAGTAAAGAAAAACATGATATATAATGTTTGTGAGTTGATCTGAAGCAGCAGGGTTATGGTGCTGCAATGGGTCTGAGTTTATAATGTTTTCTAAAATACATGATTAAATATCTTTTTCAGACATTTCGTATATGTACAGATAAGTTTCAGGGTCATGGTCATCTTTTTTGAGTGTGAAGAAAGTATGAAAGGGAAGTTCAGTGCTTATTTTRTTCTCTTACCTTCTTGTGTCCACGGAGYATGGTATTACCTGCACTRTRTTCTGKCTTTTTCTACTTGCAGTGCTGGATAGTACAGGGATTATAAATATATTCTGCCTTTTGGAGCTGTAGCTGATTCCATAAAAGTCCAGAAACATACTTGCTTTCTTCTAAAACATGTTTTGTTAACATTGTTTAAGTAGATGTGTGTTTTGCATCTAGTTCCAGTCTTAGTTTGAAAGGCAAGACTGGAGAAAGTGAACTARTGCTCTGAAGCAGTAGAGAGAATCTTCCTTCTGATTTTCTGGCACACATGTATTTTGTAGCATATAGATTGAAGCCACCTAAATCTGACAAATATAAAAGATTTTGATATGACTACCCTCTTTTCAGTGAGAGCTCTAAGTTTCTTTAGAGTTCAGTGCATGGATCCTCCTACCCAGCCCATCCATTTTGCTTGCCACACCAGAGACAGCCTGTTCTCCACTAACACAAAGAGGCATGAAGGCAACCATTGTCTAATAATGTCTTACTTGCTGAAACATCTGATGCAAAATYATCTCTCAAAGTAGACCCTTGCAGCCCAA
>CADDXX010000090.1:983088-1102142 GCA_902810485.1 Alauda arvensis | reverse complement strand
GAAGCAGGAAGCTTCCAAACCAAATTAACAGCTCACATCTGGGAAAAGTAATGGAGATCTCTCTCCCCARTTCTCTCCTTTATTTCACCAACTCAGATGCCTGTCTGATTACAAAGCAAGTTACTTACATATGCTAATGTAGTACAAATACCTTTTTTCCTTAGTTTTTTGCTCTTTTGGCAAGTGGAAGTGACTTATTTTATGGCCGAGTACTAGAGAAGCACTAAAAGAGGGGAAGGTGGTACAGGATGGATACAGGATGAGGAGCACCCACTGACTGTGTGCTCCCATCTTTGACTATTTAAGCTTTCTGGTGTGCATGTCAAACTAGAGTTTTTCAAAGGCTTCTAACTTGGCATTGCAGCTASCTTGGTCATGCCTGTTCTTGCAGTGCTGTGCTCCACTGTGATGGGATAGGCCATGGTATGTGGTATTTTCTGCTTAAGCATTCAGAAATGTTTTTATGATTTGCCAATGCTTCTGAGTTCCAATTCCTTCCTAAAAACGTAYGGGATTACTGGAGCTAGTTAAAGGAATGTGGTAAAAAATCTGTTTTCTTTGTTCTTGGAAACAGCTGAACTATTTTGGTTTACGTGCAGCCTCTTTTGTCTCATATCCCCTCAAAACCGGCAAATCCACATGTGTAGGGTACCAGCAGAAGCTTTATCTCTTATTATGGGGAATAAATGAGGAGTTAGAGACATGCATGTGCTTGCAGGGCTGGGATCTTCTTGGCAGAGTGGAAATGTGGTGGGATGATTCTTATGGCTGGAGTGCTGGAATGGAAGGACATAGGTTCTTTAGGAAGGACAGGCAGGGCAGATGAGGAGACAATGTCATCTTCTATGTCAGTGACCAGCTGGGGAGCACAGAGCTCTGCCTGGGGGTGGGCGAGGGGCTGACAGACAGGTGCTGGGTCAGGGTTAGAGGGAGGGCAGGGACAGGGGACATTATAGTGGAGGTCTGCTGCAGACCACCTCACCAGGAAGGCTGAGCAGATGAGACTCTCTGCAGGCAGATGTGAGCAGCCTTGTGATCATGTTCCCTAGTATCTGTTGGAGCTAGCTAGGCACAGGCAGTCCAAGAGGTTTTTGGAATGTGTTGGTGGTAACTTCCTTCTCACAGAGACAGTGGAGTCAATGAGGAGAGGTGCTGTGATGGACTGTGTTGCCACCAACAAGGAGGGGCTGGTGGGAAGGTGAAGCTCAGGGGCAGTCTTGATTGCCATGACTGTGAAATGCAGGAGTTAGATCGAGACCCTTAAGGCAGCAAGGATCAATAGGCTCATTATCCTGGGCTCAGAGGAGCAGACTTCAGCCTCTCCAGGAACCTGCTTGGTAGAATACCACGGGATAAAGTCCTGAAGGGAACAGGGGCCCAAAAGAGCTGGAGAATATTCAAGGATCATCTTCCTCAAGCTCAGGATTGATGCATTCCAATAAAGATGAAGTTGGTCAAAAACAGTTGGGAGGGCTGCTTGGATGACCTCAGACACAAAATACTTGGACTAAATACTCCATGCTTGGAGTATTAGTCCAGTTCTGGACTCCTGGTAGCAAGAGAGACATGGATGTACTGGAGAGAGTTCRGGGAATAGCCACAAAGACAGTTAATGTACTGGAGCTGGAACTATTCAGCCTAGAGAAGAAAAAGCTCAGAGGAGATCTCATCAGTACCTGAGGGGAGGGTCCAACGAGGCCTGAGCCAGAATCTTTCCAGTGATAGGACCAGAKGCAATGGGCACAAGCTGAAACAYAGGAGGTTCCTTCTGAGCATCAGGAATACTTTTTTTGTTGTGAGGATGCATGAGTACTGGAGCAGGTTATCCAGAGTTTTTGGACTCTCCATCAAGGGAGATCTTCAAAAGCTGTCTGGACATGGTCCTGGGARCCTAGCTCTAGGAGGCCCTGTRTAAGCAGGGAGTTTGGATCAGATGGTCTGTAGGCGTCCCTTTCAAGCAAACATTCTGTGATTCTGTAAGTGCTGACAACAGCACTTGAGGCAAGGAGGATGATTTTTGTAATTTTTTTCTTATGGAACCCTAGATTCATCTGTTCTCTTAGAAGAAGTGTTTACTATTTTGCTTTCCTCCTYCTTAACCTAGAGTCTGAGGTTTTTTGGCTGCGCAGTAGTTCAGTAATTCTTTTCTTCAGAAAGAAAGGCAAAGAGAGGTGCCTTCCTTTGTCTTTGCAGAGTGCACTCTGGTCTGTTTTGAGGGACACTTAACTGGGAAAAAACCAATATGAATTCATCCTCTTTTGGGTGAAAGGTGACCTGGACTTTTGTACAATTCTTGAACAATTTCTTTATTAGATGGTGATTAACAAGACAGGCAGATCATTCTTYCTCCTGCAACAGCCTTCATTTTCCAAATAATTTGCTAGATGAATCTGCTTAGAAAAGAYTAGGCAGTGTGAATGTCAAGTGAATGGAGATATATTTCCTAMCAGTTATTTACATGATCCGTGGAAGGTAAAACACTTGTGTGGATTGGATTGCCCTCAGTGGTGTTTTAGGTACACCTGTCTTTGTTATAGGAAATGTGTGYAACTTGCCTTAGTAAAACTGCATCAAATTTCTCCATTGTTCAGGAAAGTAACACTTAGAAAGCAATAGTTCACTTGAATACGAGTGAGAAAAGCTGAATGACATTAGTAATTCTTACACAAATGCTAGCAAAGTATTAAAAGGCATCTTCACTTTACTTTTAAAAATAAAAACGATTATTTTTGTTTTATGACAGCATTTTTTGTCYATACTTACTGAGAAGGAAATGTTTGGTAATTTGATTTGGATGTTTGTCCTGCTCTGCAGCTCTACAGCAGGTATGTTTCTGGATTATTAGCACCTGTCTTGCTGTAAGAAATTTTTCCAAAAGGTGACATTCTCCAAATGAAATTTTGAAGAGTTCTGAAATACATTGCAGCTTAGTTGTAAATTTTAGCCTTACTGATTTAATATATTTTTGGGTATTGTAAGTAGTAATGATAAATGCATGTAAATTACGTGCATATCTTTTACATATAGGAATGTTTTATAAATACAGGCTTAAAGTACAAGACTTGCTTTTCTTCATCTAGGGCTATTGAAAAAGTATCTGAGTGGAAACTGCCTCATTATTTCTGTGAATTTGTTGAATCATCACTCTAATCACCCATTGTAATGCACTWATTAATGTGAACTGCATTTTCAAACAGCAGTGTCTGATTTGAATTATTAACTGGGTATAATTTTAATTGAATTCTGTATGAAAAATAAAACAACTTACCAGTTTTCCAATAGTATTTTAAGAGGAATATGGCTATGTGATGTCTTTGATTTTGTTTTTAGATGAAAACTCTGTCAGTGATGCTGACATTTTTCCTTCATCTCCTGAAATTGAAAGAGGATCCTCTCTGGAACTATCCTGTGTTCTTAGAAAGAACTACAYGCCTCAGAGAAATGCAAGCCACATCATCTGGAAACTGAATGATACATTGATTGCTCCAGAAAACTATAACATTGTGAATGAGACTGTATCCAATGTAACCATCCATAATTTCACTTACAGCACAGCTTATGTGAAATGTTTCATGAAGTACTTGGACAAGGAACTACCTTTGGCTCACACAGAAGTTAAATCTGGCTGTAAGTAGAAAGGCAGAAAAAATAATCTCAACACTTTTTAATACCTACTATAATAATTTTACTTTTAAAACAGCTACTTTTGGTTGTGGCATTTTAAAACATGTATTCAAGTGCATATATATATATATATATATATATATATATTATACGTATGAATTTTTTTTTCTGAAATAAAGCATGAAGTTGCCAGCATTCCTTACTGACACAGGTCTGTAACATTTCTGACCCTGACTTTAGCCCAGCTGAAGTTTCCTGTTGAGTTGCAAAGGTAGTGGGTCTGTCTCTTTGGTTGTATCTTCTTTCTAGCCTAGCCAGCTTTAGGTTTCAAGAGAAGATWTCCTCTCTAATCTTCTCTTCTAAAGAAATTATAATTGCACTCTTTTATGGAGAACATTAAAGTATGTATATTAATTCTCTAATTTATTGAACAAATTAAGTCCAGGTTAACTAACATATGCCTGGGGTCCCATTCTAAAGAAGCAATAAAAGCAAAACATCTGTAGAAAAACATCCAGCAAAAGGTCTTGCTTGTCTGCAAAGCTTAATGTGCAGTAGGCTTGTTTATTAATAAAAAGATCTTTTGACAATTCTAATAGATGGGACAGAAAAATACTGTTTTGAAAAGAGGGCTTTTTCATCCAGTTTATTTCACTGGGCACAGTTCTTTTCTACTCCAATTTCTTCTAACCAATGAAGAAATTGAGCTGCAACAAGAAAGTCTTTCAGGGTGTTACATTTTTATGGATGACTTCAGACTATAGACATTGCAGAAGATTGTTTCCTTTGCGCTATCTTGCTTATAAGATAAGAGAGTCCAGAATCAGTGATTTCTTCAAGGTCACATAGATCTGCTTCCCAGAAACTTGTCTTCTGAACTCTTGAGGCTGTGCAGGTTTCTCGGATTCGGGTTTTTCATAGGGTAAACAATTAGAGAGAACCAAAAGCGGTTCGGTCTGTCAAAGAATGCCTTTTTTTGGTGCTTTTGTTGTTTTTTTTTGTTTTCCTTACTTTCTGGACTCACCTTAAACTACAGGTGTGTTGCAGGGGGGAGACCAGTTGTGGGTATGCCTAGATGTTCAAGACAGTGTATGCAATAGTTTGATATATGATAGTTAAAGAGTTACTGCCTTTAGGCACACTTAATAAAATATTTCTAGAAGTGGTTGGAGAAAAATCTCAGTGTCTCCTCAGGGTAAGAAAAAGTGGTTTTGATTTTTGTTTTGTGAGGAGTTCTGAGGGCAGAGAGGGATGATGAAATGAAGTGCTGTGAAGACACTGAATGAAGTTTGCCATAATTGCATTTTGACCAACAAAATCAGGTGTACATAAAATTATTTCTTTTTACTGGACTTTTTTTTTTACCTCTGTCATTGTAGTTCGTCCAGATGTGCCAGAAAACATTTCCTGCATTTATTTCTATGATGTTAACCTTACCTGTACCTGGAATGCAGGAAGAAAAACAAGTTTTACAACGAATTATACTCTTTATCGAAAACTGTAAGTACAAGAGATACTGGGCACTGGGTTGTTGGGGTGTGACACCAGTTCTCTTCCTCTCTCCTCCTGACTTCTCTTTAAAGAAAACTTGAAATCATCATGGAGTTTGGAGTCTTGGCATTTCGCATAATTGARATTGATTAATTCAGGGTTGGTAATTGTTGAAAATACTTGCAGTCTGACACCTTTTTAGTATGCTGTATAAAGGAAATAAGCATTCTCAACCAATAATCAGTATAGAAATATTTATATTAGAGCTGCTAATCACTTATTCCTTTGAAGTAATATTACTRATAAGATTGAAAGTTGAGTGACCGTATGCACAAATGGAGAAATGAGGCATTTTATGGGAGAGTTTCCCAGAAACTTTCTATGTAATGAACTGTCTTCATTTTGGGTGTGTAAAAAAGATTGCTTCCTCATCTGCTTAACAAAATTCCCATCAAAATTCATTAAGGCACTGCTTTACTGCAGTATTCTGCTTGAGTCCCATAGCATTTAACCCAATGACCCTTAGAGTCATAAACTTTCAGTGGAAAAATCCAGACCTGTCCTTTTGGATTGCTTGGGGATTTGTATTTGCAAATACAAATYATGTGGTCTCATACTTTTCAGTGTTGAAGGACAGATATTGGCTCTTTCAATTTCTGTAGATTTTAAATGTTGCTTCATAAGTGACTGTGAAAATGGTGAAATCAGTATTATTCCAAGGCAGATCTCAGATAGGATTTTGAAGGTAATAGCACAGGTTTGTCCAAGATGCACTTCTCAATCTGTCCTTCATAGTGCTGCTTCTAGTAGTGCTCTTTTTCTGCCTAACCAAGACTCCAGGTAATATTGTTTCATRCAGAGGTTTCTAAAATGCCTAAAGTTATTCTTGAGAATGGGAAGGAATTCAGACTCTGGAGGGTATTTTTTCATATTGTACAAGTGTATACTATCTCTTTATTTAAATTGTAGGATAGGAAAACCTCTTTAGTTTTATCTCCATTTTAGCTTTGACGTTTTAGGCTTCCACCTTTTTAGTGTGCAACTTTCTTAATATTGCTGGTGTTTCCGTATTTTATAACTTAGCTGCACGTGGGAAGCCAGAAGCTAAAACAGCCGCTGAAAACACATTTCAATATTATTCCTTCCTGTATAAGCACAGACTTTTTATTAAGCACAGGGTGAATTGGATTGCAGAACTGTTTCCAGCCAAATCTAAACATTAATTTTAATCCAGGTATCTCCCTAGCTGAGTTTACCATGTGACTGCAAAAGCACTGGTACAGGGGGCAGGGAAATTTGGAAAAGGTTTTGTTTGCACCAACATGTCGTCTAAAGATGTTCACTGGTAAAAAAGTCTTGCAACCTCGAAGATATATAAATAACAACAATTTGTTTGAATTATTCTAAGAATGTCCTCTAGTTTCTAACTACTTTTATTTTTATCTTTTTTAGGATGAGTTCTCCAGATACAGTCAGACCCTGCCAGAATACAACAGAGTCATGTTCATTTTTTAATCCACACAATGATTATAGTAATGATTTTTGTTTTCAGGTAGAAGCTAAAAATGTTCTAGGTGAATCCTTAACAGAGTGTGTTTCTATACCTTTGGAAAAAATAGGTAATTAAAAAATAACAAATAAATATGTAATTTATGACCTTTCCATGTAAAATTCTTCAAACTGGTTGGTGTTACAGCAGTAATTTTCAGCAGTTTCTTGATCTTACTGTGACGTGGTGAGAACTGACAGGGTGTTGTTTTCATGCTATGCAACATTTAACAATATYTCTTTAAGCTGATGTCTGATATATCCATTATAAATTTTTAATTATTGAGAYRTAAACCACRTATTAAAACTTTTTGTCAACCTAATTGGTACTCAGACTCTAATATTTCTGAGTGGTACTAAATATCAATGTAACACCTGGCTGTAATGAATAGTGATATTATAATTTCTCAAGAACYRTCCATCATTTGCTCTGCTATTCCACTTTCTGGTTAGGAATGTTAAAAAACCCACCTGTTCTATGTGCAGTAATGATTGCACACAGGAGCARTAATACTGTTTTGTCTCCCTCTTCTCCCTCTGTCCTGTGCTTCTYCTCTGTTCATTTTGATGGTGTAGTTAATCAATAACCCTTATAACTGACTACTTTTTGCTGCAGCACTCATCATYRGTCATATCCTTTATTCCTGTGTTYRGACCTGCCATGRCTCCTCATTACTCTCCACATTCTCKGTGCYAGACATGTCTCTTCTCACTGCTAGTCCATTCTTTTCCCATCATCTCCTTTACAGTTCTCTCCCCCTCAGATCCTTTTCAGCTGAATTCTTTCCTCATCTGCAGTTCAATCTTGTCTTTGGCATCCCAGCTCTGCTTCATTTGCTTTCTCTGCTGTTGTCTCTGGGTARTATTTTTCAGTGCTGATACAAATGGAAGACATCTGCACATCTGTTTGAGAGCAGATTTGTGAGTAGAATCAAAGAATCATAGGCTTCCACTAGACCAGGTTGTTCATAGTAGCATGTAATTAAATCATGTAAAGTAAAAGTACCATGTAAAAAAATAAAGTTGTGTGCAATTTCTCGTACAGATGACTTTCCACATGTAACATTATGTCTATAGAGTAAACCATGAATATTCTGATAGGATGTGTGTTATTGGGATAAGGATTTAACTTGGAACACAGACAGAGAAATTCTGAACTTTTATAGAATCATTTTCCTCTCTTAATGTTTTTGTTTCTTCATTCTAGAGAAATTTGCGCCTCCTGAAATACTTTCAGTTAAAAAAATCCCTGGTATAAAGCGCTTACTTACAGTAACCTGGAAAATGCCTGAGAAGATTATCCCTTTAAAGCATATAATTTGCCAGGTTCAATACAGAAACTTGTATTCAAACTTTACTGTAAGTTGCATCATTTTTCTTTTGCACGCTGGTTTCTTTGTGACTAACTTCTTAAAATTTTAAGACTTAAGTAGAAAAAAGACAGCAGATTGTTTGAAATAATGATTATAACCTTGTTATTTTAGTGGAATGTTGTCGGGGTGCATGATCTTAAGAACAGTTTGGTTTTCTAGGATTAATTGTCCTTTTTATTTTGGTCATTAGCTGTTGTGATACATACTGAGCTGCTCATTATTATTCTGTGGAAGGATGAGGGATGACCCTCAGTCAAGGGATTACATGTGCAGTCAGTCACAATATTTTATTTTTCCTTTGCATGCTGGTGTTGAAAACAGCTCACTCAAAACCACAGTATTTGAATCTGGTTAAGATGGAATGATSTTAAATTTATTTTAAAGTGAATGAAAATACAAATTTTGGAAAATAGGGGAAGTTATTTTCTTAGTTTGTTTCTCTGACACTTAAATGGAATGATTGTTAAAAAACCCAGTATTTGCATACTTCAGATGATCTATTCTTATGGTTCTCAATATGGAAGRGATTGTGTTTGTAGTTTTACTGTTTCTTCTTCCAAATTAAAGAACTGGCCAAGTTTCTTGGGTTGTTTYTTAAGTTCATTGAACTGGGATGTCTGCCTTGATCTTACTGTTTTATGCACTACATGTATAATTTTGGGAGAGAAAAATCCATCAAGGTAATCATAGGAGTTATAAAAAAGTTTCTAATATTAAAGAGGTTCTAACTAGCATCCTTCTCCCATTCTCAAGCATCACTACTGTACATATGACATACTAGTTGTTGGATTCAGGATCGAATATTCAGGATGATTGGATGGGCAGGATGACTCAGATCCAGTTGGGGTATTAGAAATRGAAATATTAAATCTTTGTTTAAAAGACCTATTTGAGATGTTTATCCCTTTGGAGCCAAGGCACTGGTGTCCTTGTAACACTTMCATGCTATGAGTCCCTATATGCTCATAGTCCTTGGAGGGCTACAGCTTTATTGTATATTGTSTCTATTTTTCAGCACCTGCATTGGAAATCACCTGTCTGGTATTTTTGCTATCAAATACAGTCTTATGTCCATTTGCTTCCTCAGCTCACCCCTGCATTTTCAGACAGTAGCTATCCTTGACTAGGAAAGACATAGGAGCTGTTTGTCTGTCAGCACGTTTATGCAAAAAAACCCCAAAACTAACCCCCCCAAAAAACTGAACTAAAAAATGTTTGAGCAAATGACACATACCTTCTTGGCCTTTAAAGTAATCTGACCAAACCAGTCTAAATAGTTTGGTGTAAACTACTTTTACCGAGTGAAAAACATGTGACATATTTTTGTGCTTGCATATACTCAATTTCTRAATTTCTAATTATAATGCAATATCAGTTGCAGCCTTTTGACAAGTAACTAAAACCTAGTATGAGGCGTCTACAGTTTTATGTCTGTTATGTTATGTTCTGCCAGAGGTTGATAATAGTTTTGGAGCCCCTTTTATTGTAGATTTGTTGCAGAGTCTGTCACCTACAGTGGTTTGAAGAGCCCTGAATTCATTCTCTTAGAAGCAGATATTTTTTGACAGTGAGTTTCTTGAGATCAGAACAGACTAAAATTTTCAGTTACATTAGGCAGTGTACTTCCCATTATGATGTTCACATGAGTGAGTGCATTTATTGTAGTTGTTACAGATTGYTGTAATACTGTCTGCATTGTTATAGACTGATTCACTTTTCATTGAAAACTCAACTGATGGAAGCCAAGAATTTCTTCACTGTGCTTTAGCCCTGTTGTTGTGAGTGTTGCAATGAGTGAGGTTCCTTTTAARGCAAAGAAATTACTCACATTGTCATTACTTTCCTGAAAAGATATCACATAATTTATTTCTCATACTCCCATCTTCCTTCACCACTTGCAGGCTTCATCTCGTTTTTTACCTCTTGGTACMAGAATTTTTTGTCTTTTCATTTGCCTTTTCATTTTAATCTTTGGGACAGCCCACGGCCACGCTGTTGTATGGCTAAGAGCTGGAAGACTTTGTAACTCAGAAAAGATAAACAAGACAGGAAACAAGTACCCAGCTGACTCAYAAACTGTGGAGGAAACACTGCTTCCCCCAGGATGCTGTTGTGGGACATTAGGGTGGTAGTAATGGCTTCAGCAATAACCACTTGCTTCCAGCCAGTGAGAACTGCATTCCTCCAGCAGCTTCTGTGCACAGCTTCTCTAGAATCACATGTGAGCTGCTGTTCAAGGCACAGGTCAGTCAGTAGAGACCTAGTTTAGGATCAAGTGTTCCAAACCCTGGAGTTTTACAGGAAGAGCAAAGGTGCCACACAGAAAAATGAAGTACAAAACAAGCAGTCTTGAGTTTCAGAGCAGTGAGGTGGGATACACAAAAACTGCATCTTTTGTGTTTTTTTAAGGAAATAATTCATATATCTGCATGCAGTTTTATATCAAGTAATTTCTGTTCATGTACCTATTTCCAGGAATTTGTCAATGTCTCACTGATTTCTAACAAGGATATAGGATCATGTAATCTCACAGGTCTGTGGGACTCCACAGACTATTCTGTTGYCATTCGGTGTATCAATAATGAGTCAGCATATTGGAGTGAATGGAGTGGAGAGAAGRAGGAAAGCACAGAAGAAAAAGGTAAGCTGCCTACCTGTAGAAGTTTTCTTCTGTGATACTTTGTGGCAGTAGGATTTAGCAGGGCAAAAGTTTGTTTCAGTGTATTATCCTCTATTGAATTTAGAATCCTGTTGCTTAAACAGAACATGTGTATTTTGTTTAAAGATAGAAGAGGAAAACTGAAAGACARCAGCAAGTATTGGAGGAGATTTGAAAAGTGATTCAAACAACAGAGGKCTAAGGAAGAAAAYGGATGAGTAGACAGTGAAGAGAAGGAAAATTAAGAGTGTAGATGAAGATTTAACAATGCAAAGTAAGATGGTATCAGAAAAGTAGTGCAGCCTGTATGTTCAATGAAATAARTTAAGCAGARAAATCAAAATGCCAGTTATAAAACAAGACTAGAAAATCTCTTCTAGGAGACTTTAGAACTTAACCAATAAAAGTGAGCAGCAGGAAACTTATGGAAAGAAACAAGTGCCTAATTAGGGAAAAAAGGCATAGCACTACAGAAAACTTAATTGTAGTAAGTTTCTCTTATACTCTATGTTTGAACCTTTTGATTGTTTTCGCCATATTAGAGAAACCTTTTGGTTGTTTTTACCATATTAAACTATCTTTTTAATATAGCAACAAATTGTAACTTTTTTTTTTGTCTTTAAATAGCTCCTTCAGGAAAAGTGGATTTGTGGAGAGTAATTGAGTCTTCACCCTCATCTAGATATAGATCTGTGCATCTTATGTGGAAGGTATATACATTTTTTGTGAATTGATAATCATATTGGTATCATGTAGTATTTGGTATATTGGTATCATGATGTTGTATTTAAGTATTTTAGTGTTGTAGGACATACAACTGCCAGAGGCATTTGCTGTTATCAGAAAAATAATGCCCACTGAACTAAATAAGAATTGAAAAGGCTTRTCTTTACTGATGGTAGATGAATGGAGTTTTGTAGTCTGTGTGGAAAGGGAGCATTTAATTGAGTTCAGATCACTGGGAAATCTCATTGAATGTCCTTAAGCAGCATTTAAATAATCCAGTTTACCAAAGCTGTGTTTAAATTCACTTTAATCTTCTAGTAAAGTGTCCAATGGCTCCTTGCATTTCAAATCTCAGCATTTGACTTTTGAAATCCATAAAGGAAATTGTTCTGGCTATCTGTCCTAAAGAGGGCCTGAAGAAAATACCTTGCTTTTCTAAATACAGTATAATAGTTTTGTAATTTGATCTTTAATACAGGATATATTTTTGCTTGTGCAAATAACACTGTGAAGCACTTACTATTGTATATTTTTAACAGCCATTAAAAAGCTTTCCGCCTTCTGGGAGAATTCTAGGCTACAAAATACAGTATTTTTCAGAAAACAAGACTGCACATAAAAGGACAAACAACTCTACTGAAAAGAAAATCACCTTACTTTTAAATGAAGAGGCACATATAATATCTGTCACTGCTTATAACTCTGCTGGAGAGTCTCCTGAAGCTATTTTGAGGATTCCATCCACTGATGAAAAATGTAAGATTTCTCAATGTCATATTTTCCCATTAATGGAAATGTAATTTTCATGACATCTGTTAAAATTCTGATACAGTGGAAGCAAAATCGTGCTAAGGACTTCTGTCATGTGTATCTATCTATATCTTGTCATATTTTGCTGTCACGTGTTTATTCTCATTTCGTATGCATTCCCAGAGTACTCATCCCAACCATTGGGRTTAGGAAGGGTTTGGRAGCTGCTCTGCTCTAGAACAGGAACTGCTCTTTGGCCCTTRTGTTTAATTCTGATAGTGCTTTGAGCCTTGTGTTGCAACATCCAGCTGCCAGCCATGATCTGACAGAGAGGTTGTCTTTGACACACCTGAATCACTTCTGACATCAGTTGCTCATGGTGTAAGTGCAAGTGTCCCCCTGGAACGGCTCAGTCAAATTCCATTTCTAATCAGAAAACTGGATATGTAGATTTAATGTAATTTTGTCCTAGATGTTGCTGACTACCTCCTATCCACTTTTTCATCCCACTATAAAGGTTTTTGTTATTTTTCCACGCTGTGATGTGCGTTCCCCCCACCAGATACATCTCTTTTTTTTTTCTCTGCTTTATCAGGTCTTTTTTTTGCCTCTGCTTTGCCAGGTTTTGGCTTTTCACTCCAACTTTCATTATGTATATTCTGCAGGTTGATGATTCACCTTTGCTTCACTGTCATTCTTTGCTTGCTTTCCTATTCTATTGCCTTTGTCATCTCGATCAAAATTACTTATGAGCTACCTGCAAAATTGGTAGTAACTTGGTTTATAAAGTTTTACACACTGCGAAATTTGGATTCTAAGAGACTGGTTCATGAATTGTGTATGTGGTTTTCAAGCTTTTATGAAGACAGAATTGCTGATACTTTCTGTTAAATTTTTAGCCTTTCAGATGATCGAAACCATGATGACCTCTACAACAGATGAAGAAGTGGTGGTGCAATGGATAACCTCTGAACCAGAAAYAACCAAATATGTGGTTGAGTGGTATGAGGAATTGGAGATGGAYCCTTTTCATAGATCATGGCAATACGTATCAAATTCTACAGAGTGGAAAAATAACAAAAGTATGTTTATCAGATACAGCTGTATTTATAGGTAGATTGGAAAGAACAAACTCATCCAGCTTTCCTCAGACCATTKTWAAACAAAACAGCATTATTACATRTTTTATTGAAATYTCTGCAGGTAATSTAATTGCATTTTTTMRTCTTAGAAATTTTCATGCAACATGCAAGGTAGTGTTTGCTCCCATATAAGATTAGGCTACAGAATTGGTGTTAAAGCAAYTCTGTGACTTGATCTTACATCAGTAGGGAAGCAGAAAAGGCCTTGGTTCTGTATGAGCTCAGCTCAGCRGTAACAAAAGCATCTCTATCTTATCAACCCTGTGTTCAGCACAAATCCTAAACACAGCCCCATGCCAGCCACTGGGAAGAAAATTAACTCTACCCTAGCTAAAACCAGCTGGGATAATGCATATATAATGGTCATTGCAATAGGTGTAAGGCAYCGAAAGAGCAGCAGAAGGCTGATAAAATGCAGGGATCTGTTGATAGCCATTATTCTTACTGAGCAGGCTGCAGAGCTTGAGAGGAATGATCTAGGAAACCATTTACACTGGTTTCATTCCAGGAGTTGTAAACCTACAGCTATGTCCTCTTAAAATTGATTGGAGTTGTTGTAAATAGTGAGTGCACCCTCACTACTTACAACATAAGTAGTAACATAAGTAGTAACATAACCTCAGGGTTAATTATGTGGCTCCTGGATTGTTCAGAGTTCAAAACTTCATTTCCATGAACTGGAACTACGTCTTCAAACATGAAGTTCTACTGGAGAGATCTCGCTTGGGACAACTGTGCCCTTGAGTCAGGCTGGTTAGCAGCAGATCTGCAGTTAGCATGACTGGAACATCAGTGTAGAAATAACAGAATAATAGAGTATTCTGAGTTGTAAGTGTCCCAGAATAATCACTGAAGTCTGACTCCTGGCCCTGCACAGGGTACCCCAAAAATCACACTATGTGTCTGAGAGCATTGTCCAAAAACATCTTGAACTTTGCCAGGTGCTGTGACCACTTCCCTGGGGAGCCTGTTCCACTGCCCAACCATGCTCTGGATGAAGACCCTTTTCCTAATATCCAGCCTAAGTCTCCCTAACACAGTTAGTTGCCATCCCCTCTGGTCCTGAGTGTTAAGGGTGGGTGACSCCACTGCTTTTTAATCTGATGTATGAGACAAAGTTGTCTCCTGCAGAGCAGTAAACATAAAGATATGTGAAATTAAAAATACTGCATTCACGTGTAATTTTATACTAGTTATTGAAGATAGAGACTTCCTCTAAAACCATAGAGGGATTTGAGGTGAGGAAGTGGATTCAAATAGAGAAGTTGTATGATGCTGCAGCATAATTACCCATTCAAACTATTTCTAGTGAAAAATGAGCCAGAAACCATGTGCTCTTACAAATACTACTATGAAAAAAAAATATGTTCAAGCCAGTAATGAGCATTCAAATCAATAATTGCATATTGTGCTTACTAGAGAGTTGAAGAAAATACTCAGTTAACAGTATATTTAGAATTTCCTCGTGATTTGGTCTATTTTCATTGTATGAACATCACATAGGGATTGTATGTAAATATTCTTTTCTTTCCTTTTACAGAAAACTTTAAACCATTTGTATGCTATAACATCTCAGTGTATCCCCTTCATGGAAGTAACGTAGCAGCTCCATCTTATGCACAAATCTATGCTCAAGAAAAACGTAGGTATTTTAAAGTAATCATGTTCTGGAAGATGTGTTGTAGTCTGTTTCTCAGAATGTATTATCTTTGCATGATTTGGTACAACTGTTTTTTACTTGAAAAAGAGATTAAGATGGTGGAAAACCCTCCAGGTTTTAGGGTTCCTGACTTCTGTTACATTCAACAACAGAATTGTTCTTTAAGAAAGAGTTTCTCTTGTGATACAGGTACGTTGCTGCTTGCACCCACTAGTTTTTTTGTGAAGTTTACATATTATATACAGAGCATCTGGAAAGAGTGTAGCTACAAGCATGAAAGATCTTTTTAAACTAGCTATCTCTTCAATGTTAAACCTCATTTAGCTAGRTAATTATACTTGATTTTAATGCTTGATTACATTTGTCAGTCTTAATTTATGAGAAATTTACTCATAAAATGAAATGGCTGGTTTGAAAAGCCTACGTTTTGTTAAATTTTATAACAAAATATTTGCAGTCTTGCACATAAAAAATGGTAAGAAGACATGGTGTTTGTAATTGAATAGCAACTGTGGATGAAGTAGTGCTTTGCAGGGGAAGGAGTAAAGTTTCTTTATTTGTAAAAGTTTATTGTGAATCCAGTGATTTATACAACCAGCTATAAAAATATTGTTTACCAGTAATTTTAAGATTCTGTGTGAAAATGTTGATTGGTGTGTGTGCATAAGTAGGTCTGTACAAATATGCATGCACACGTTATACAATGCACCATTAAAGAGCAATAATTACTGGGGGGAGGCAATGGAGTGTTTTATGTTTGAGTCRGAATTACTAGCACAGTCAGAACTGTGTTTTGAGTGCTTTCCTGTTCATAGGTAGCTGTGTGTACTGGTTTGAAATCAAAACCAGTGAGAGACTAAGTCAGAAATACAATTTAATAGAAAAACTATAAAATAAATATAATAGTAAAAGGAACAAAAGGCAAGAACCTTGGTAGAGTCAGAATACAACCTGACACCCTGTTCATTAGCGTAGTGGTAGCAGTCTGAATAAAGCAGTGTTGTTGAAGCAGTGATCCTGTAGAAAGATCTGGCAGCTCCTGTCCTCTGGGAATCCAGTCAGGGCTGTGCTGTCCCAAACTGCAGATTATATCCAGGTGGGAATGCTTGGCTCCTCCCCACTGGGCAGAGCATCTCACAATGGGCTGATGTCATTCTATGAGTCACACAATGGGTCCTTGATTGCCCATTAAGCAGAGATGGCTCCTGAGGGGAGTTACCTATGAGCCATGGGGCAGGGCACTCACTGATGGGCCATTAACAGCAGATTGTCCTGAGGGAGGGGGCAGGGAAAACACTGCCCCACCTGGTTCCAACAGCCCATGAAGATGGTAATAGAATACATACTTTGGGCACATCTTACATTGCAACCTAGGACACTGTGACAACACTCAAGGTTGTTAGAGAGTGGAAAGAAAGTTATTTATTTTAAAAACGCAACACACAGAATTCTTTCTTCAAAGTTATGAGCAGTGTGTGTGAGGTGGTATTGTGTCAGTAGAAAGGCTTTGTTTAGTGTGATGGGCAAGGCTGGGGGTGCTGGAGGTGCTGCAGATGCCAGTTGAATCCCAGCTCAACCAGAGACCTTCCRCAAAGGCAGTGGCCTTGCACCTGAGTCCCCACCATGAGTGCACAAAGGATAATTTTCTTCTTGATCTCTCCCTGATGTTGTAACAATAGAGCCTTTTCATGATCTCAGAATATTTGAATACATAACACCTAGAACTGTGCAAATGCCAGAATARATGAGGGGAAGTTTTATGAGAAGAATTCCTACATTAAAGAGTGTGAGAGAAGTTAAGGACTGTGTCAGAGCACTAAGGTTACTTATTTTCTCTTGCCTATGTTTCCCCTAATGTTACCGATATGTGTAAAATAACAGAAGTGGTTAACACTGGTACATTGACTGTTTTCCTRCTTTTGCTATTTCATAATGCTTCTGTGTAGAGCCATCAGAAGGACCTGTGGCTGATACAGGCATTCTGGGGAAAAATGAAGTTACAATAAAGTGGAATGAGATTTCAAAGGCTAAAAGAAATGGATTTATCACTARCTATACAATATTTTATAAACCTGAAGATGGAAAAGAATTGAGTAAGTATACATTAAACAGCAATACTTTCAACAGGGTTATGAAATTTKCAATGTCTCTTCCATCTTGATGCACCTTTGAAGTCAATGGAAGAAGTCGTGACAGGAGTAGAGGAGCTAAAATATATTGGAGAATCCCAGACTCTGTGTAAATTCAYAGATCACGAGGGTTCAGGGAATTTAGAAGTTTCATGCTAATCCTTGGAAAGGCATGCCTTCAGCTTCTGGAAAAGTWCAGTGGAAATTTTCTGTWAAAATATTTTTACTGTCAGTTTTATATTAAAAGCAAATTTGGAAATAACAGTAAAATAAGCTGCCAAGAAATAGTTTCTTTGGACATTGTTTTGTATCAGTTTCTTTGGGTGTGTTTAATTTTCTGTGCTTGCCATTGCTATCTGGAGGCTGATAGCATAAATTTGAGCATACTCCTAATCTCTACCTCAGGAATAGTGTCCATACAATCTGGCAGTGTAATGGTATCTGTTCAAAACTCTTTAGTTTAAATCWCAGCAGAAGCTTTCATGAAAACTGTTTGGGTGATCTAAACTTTTTTTTCCTGTATAGTTTATGGAGAAAGCTGTTGGATCATTCAGTGCTTCAGAATTGGGTTTTTTTCCCCTTCCTTTTTTAGGCATTGTTATCAGGCACTTAACACAATCTCTTTTGCAAAGTYTGCAGACTTACAACTTGTATTCATTTTTAAAAGTAAATACGTAATGGTTCAAGTTTTTGCCTCGAACTTTTAAGTAGTACTGATAAATATTGTTTAGTAATTTAGATTTTGTCTTTTAAAGGACTGTTAAGGTTGCTTTGTATTTCAAGTTACCTTTAAAATAGTTTGTGATCTGTTATTGTAGAAGTTGCTACATAAGTGTACAGTTTGCTGATACAACATTACTTTTGTGTATTTACTGACATAAATCCTGTCCTAAAAAGATGAAACAGTGAACGCTGATGTTCTGCAATACAGACTGAAGTCCTTACAGGCTAATACACAATATACTGTTCAGATCATGGCAAGCAACCAAGCTGGTGGAACCATTGGAGAGCCAAAAACCTTCAAGACTTTAAAACTGGGCAAGTTATTACTGTTTTAAAAAATGGGCTTGGAAGTAAGAAATACAAGACGTTGTTTGTTTAAGTAGTGTTGAACAAAACAAGGAAGAATTGGCAACAGTAGTTGAATTTAACTTAATTTCACTGACACCCTTACAGAAACTAAAAAAAAAACTGTCAGAATTAGAAGTCAAACCAGAAATCTTTATTTACTTGTCTGTAAAGCTATGGAGTACTGTGGTTGTTTGTGGAAGCAGCAGTGTGTATGCTGTCAGCTGTGGGATGGGATGCCTAACAGTTCATTAAAAAGTTGACTTTTCCATCTTAGAGATTTACAATTAACCACATAATTGTGTTGCACCTGTTCTGATATATAAGCTTAACTGATAAATGAGTGTAGAGGTTGTGGCCAGTGACTGTGTAGGGAAATACCGTTTCCTGTCTCTTACTATTTGTTTTAGCCAGATTTGACAAGGAGGTTGGTATAATGGCAGCAGATCAGAACCTCAGACATTTCCTCGTTTCAGCTTCAGGAAGAATGTTCTCAGTACACTCACAAATGCCTCCTGTACTCTGGGATACTTGGAAAATAGCTCAGAAATCTGAGCAGTGTTTCAGTCAGAGTAACTGCAATTTTGTTTTGTGATTTAAAATCTATGCCCTGCACTTAATTTGCTATTTTTGTAACTGGTGGAAGCGGCACTGACCAGCAGATTTAAGTGAGCATAAAATAACAGGCAGCCAAGACATGATAGAGTCCTCATCCTAGGTTGCTTTCAAAGGCTGGTATGCTATGACCCTAAGCAGCCTGATACAGTTTTAAAGTTGCATGAAGTGATATACAGATATCCCATCCAAGCTAAATTACTRTGTGATTCTGTTAAATAAAGGAAAATTTAAAATGCAATCAATCTGTTCCTAAAACATCCTGCAATGTCTCATGGCGACCTGGTTTTCTGGCTCAGTAGCTGTGGCTTGTTGGATTCCAAATAATTATGTTTTGACTCATCATAGAATGGGTATCCTACAGTATTCTGAGTAATTTTGGCTAGTTTTGACAGAGCTTTTTAGAAYTGTGCTAATTAAGTGACTTGGATATTAAAAATTAGCTGTCTTGAGGGAATGCCTGAAGAAATTACCATGTGGACTGATAGGTGTTTTCTTTCTTTTTGTCTAAAGATAAAGATGATGTCTTCTTTATTGCTATACCTGTTGGGATAAGCATGCTGTGTCTGAYAGGCCTTTGGATAATGTGTGTTTTGAAAAAACATGCGTGAGTATATTTTCTGCTGTCTAAAACTGAATGCAACCAAAATTAACTTGTAAAATGGGAATTTTAATTTGTTTTGTAAATGCCTTTGTTGTGTTCAAAGCCAGTGTCAAAATACAAAACAAGCAATTGAAATAACAAATAAATAAGTGTACAGGTTATACTTTGAYTGCAGTTTATGTGCTATAGTCCAAAGTAAGTATTAATTTTAGAAAGTTTAGTAAATTGAAACAAAATAAAGGAGAGAAACAGATTTACATATCATTGACATCARTTTAGGTAAAATGCAACATACATGCCATTTGCAGTTCCATGGTCATTTAAGTGAGGGGGCCAATCTTAAAGTCAGTTTCTGAAAARTTAATAATGCCAAGAAATAAAGCTTTCTAGACACTTCTAATATGCTAGGATGGTACTAGGAGGTACTTCACATAGCCCCTATTGCTTATCTTACCTATAACAATATGACTCTTTCTAGTTTGGGATGCTTCTCTTGAGCTGCAAAGGAGTAAGGAAAAACCTAGAAATTACACTGTGTGAAAACATTTAGATGCTTGATCATTCAGTATGGATCTGTATCTGTACTTGATTCATAATCATTGGAGCCAATACTGTTGTCAAGTGAAGCCTCAGGTAATAAGGACAACTGAAGCAGTAATTTCCATCCCATTTACATCTTCATCTTGTTGAGTRTACTGAATTTTTACAATAGTAAAAATTATTTTTTGATTCTGAAGAATACAGGAATATGTATATATTCCTGCATAGATCAAATTGCCATGTGAAAAGTCAAGCTAAGGACTGGTTTTCATTCCCTTACCTCTCTAYCCAGTGTCAATGAGTGAGCATAAGTCATCTGTTGTTAATTTAGGAACTCAGTGTAGCTCTAATGTGGTGTACTGCTATGGACACTTTCCTTGACCAAGGTCACCTGAGGTGGCTTTTCACTGAAGAAACACCCTGAAAAATGATCACAACAGAATTTGTATACAGTCTTATTTTGCCATGCTCTTATTTAATGTACTAATTAATTGAGTAATATAATATAATAAAAAATGGCTTTTGTCAGTTAGTGGTTTTTCTGCAATGTCTCTGTAACCCAAGAGGTCTTGTTGAGATCTTTTGTAATAAAAATTAGTGTTGGGAGAACAATGTTATCGAACAGCATTGTGTTGATATAGAAAAAAACTTCCTTTGTGAAAGTTTAGCAGTATTTGGAATTTCTGGTGATTTGTTAATTTAATTTTAATAATCTATTTCATTTGTAATTTGGCTAAAATTCCTTTATCAATTATAGGTTTAAAAAGGTTTGCTGGCCTGAYATACCAAATCCTGAAGAGAGCCTTGCAGTGGAATGGCCTCTTGCTTCATCTGTGGTAATTGTTGGAATGCTATGCATTAAAGAAGGGATCAAATGGAGTGAAAATAAATCCTTTACTGGCAGTCATTTTATAAATCAACCCCCATCCCTTTATTGAGTTCCATTCTTTTTAGGTGCTACAAAATGCTCTTTGTAATATTCAAAAACAGTGGAGAAGATGCAGCTTCATAAAGTATATTCATCTAATAGGGTATTGAGAAATCATGTTTTGAAGTGATAGAGTGGTTGGTGGACATGGTTCATTTAATGAAGTAAATCAAACTTGCACAGGCTGTTGAGTCTATTAAATCAGGTTTCCACATTGGCATACCTTCTCCCTTCTCCACAAAAAATGTRTTGCTGCATATAGTAAGATTTGGTAGATGGCTGTATTAACAGTTCTGTCTTTTTCTTTTTGAATAGTTATTCCTTATTAAAGCTTTGATGTTTATTTGAATGGAGTGGAGTTGATCAGGTTTGATTACACTTTTTTACAGAAAGTGTAATTTGTGGATAATGGGATTTAAATTTTTTTCTCAAAAATGTTTGGTTAGACTAGAAAAGATGGACACAATCCAAACCTGATTCTGAGCTTTCACTGAAACTCGTTATTTCATTAAGCACAGAAAATCTAATATGAAAGTGTTTAGCAAGTGGACAGAATAACATTGCCTTTTTTAGTACTCATTCACATGTAACTACATCCCATCTGAAATGCACACTTYACTAGTGCAAGTCTGAAATTATGAGTCAGAGCTCAAATAGCAATAATTTATTTATTTATTTAAATTTTTTTTCTGATGCATTATGTATCCCTTTATAACKCTCCAATTTATCTCTTTGTACTGACAGGATAATTCATTTTTGAAGAGAGTGTCATCTCAGACTAAAACTGTAGARTTTGAAGACATAAATGTTTTGGAATGTTGTTTTCCCGAAGAAAGTCAGGAAGGATCACTTCTAATAAATTTTGAAAACCATGTTTCTGCATATACTGATATTAATCCAAAAGGAATAACTAACAGAGATGAAAAGATACTGCATAATGAAGAGAATGAAGTTGCTAAATGTTTTACCCCRTCCATGCCCTATATAATTACTGATCAATTTACCAGAAGTCAAATGCATTCAGCTCTGACACCAGTGAAGGAAGTCCAACCCATGGAAGTGGTGGCAAATGATTTGTGTCARCAGAATCCAATTAAAAAAGAAGAAAAGGATGATGAAGAAGTTTTAAAGCTAGAAGATTTCAGTGAAAAAGTGCTGTTCAATCCATACCTTAAAAATTCAGTTAAAACAAGGGAATTTCTTGTTTCTGAGAACTTGCCAGATCACAGTRTGGATGAATGCAAAAGCCAGTCAAGTGTCTCACCTCCTTTTCAGCCAAATGTTCCWGGACAATCCTACATAACACTGGACATGTTCAGGCTGGCCAAAGCTCAGTAGTGYGAGAAAACTCCATTGTAAAATCCACCTGTGAGATATCCCTTGGCACTGCTGCTCAGAGGCATTCCTATGTTCTAATGTGGCTGAGTTAATTTGGATGGGAACACCCTCTTCCTTCAAATAGCTGTGAAATAATTTTTACACTGTGTTTGTATGCATAAGAGTTCACTTTCAGTGTGGATGTTTGTTGGTTTGGTTTTTTTTTTTTTTTTCCCCAGGCATGCCAGTAGTGAGGCAAAATAAATAGCTTTTGTTATTTCTTCTCAGTTTTCCTGTATCAAACTGCTGAAACAAACTGATACTTGCTGCAGGAGCATCCAGCAGTACAAGCAGCTGATCTCTTTCTACGCACACAACCAGTTCCCCAGGCTCAGCTCTGATGGGGAAACATGGGTGGACTTGAACAGAGTCAGAATGTGCTGAATCCCTCCTTCAGTTACATGAAACACAGAACTACTTTCCTGTTCTTATTTCCCTTGATTGTATTTTATCTGGTTTTATATATCATGTTTCTCTTGTTTTACAAATATTTTATAGACTTCAGTAGTTGTCTTTTGGTATCCTGATTGTTGAATTAATAGTTTGGCTTATAGTTTTTTGTCTTTAAYGAGAATATACTTGCTATGTTATCTGTATTTTGGGAAATGTGTTAYGCTTGCTCTGTTGCTTCCTTTCCTTTGTCATGTTTTTAATAATGCTCAGCATTTTGTGCTGKTTTTGTTTCTCCTGTTTGTTTCCTGCTTTTTAAAAGTGCTTACTGAAGGATAATTTCATATCTCCTTGTTCCTTTGCTTCTAATTTGTTTAAATTTAAAACTGTGTTTCCCACTTGAGATTTTGATATCTTGTGTTAGAATAAGCACTAAGTTAGGAAGTTATTTTTTYAGGGAGATAATGAAAAAACACTAAGTCTGTAAAATGTTCCCAGATATTCTCTGGTAATTGATTTGGGATTAGGTATTTCTACATGAAGGATATAACTTATGTTATTCTATGATTTTTTAAGTCATAAATAAGATTGTAGTTTCCATTTTACAAATAAGCAATTAAGCAGTAAAATACTCAATCACACTAATTTTTCAACAAGAAAGAGGCCATTATTGTAAAATTCTTACTGAAATACTCTGCTAAATAACAGGTCTAAAAAGATGGAGAGTCTAAATAGATTATATTAGAAGGGGGTGTTCAGTATGACATATATGGGGGATATAGTAATTTTAAGACTTTGAACTATTTTTACAGTATTTAGGGGCTTGATGTTATCAGTCTTGTTTGCACAAGATTGTAGTTTGCACAARTACAGATTTCTTCCAGGGTAAAAAAGATACAGGAGTTATGGGGATAAAAAAATGAGAGACAAATGTGAATAGGATTAGAAAGCCTTTCTTTTCTGTGCAGGAGGAAGAGTGGAAGATTGGAAGATTGGAAAATATGTTGTAAGCATAAATGAGGAGGCTGTGCCTTTCCCTGGATGCAGTGACTATCACTTGCATGTTTTGGGGGAAACAGTGTAAAGTTTTGCATTTAGGATCTTTTTCTAYAGTTTGGAAGCTGCTTTAACTTAGAACAATGTTCCTCTAGTTCCCAAGAAAGGATRGGAAAACAATTTCTGCCAATGTTCCTTATCTAGCTAGCAACACTGATTTCCACCTCTCGTGTTTGTTGGACCACTTTCTCAACCACAGTGCTCCAAGATTAAATGCATGTATGTTTGCTCTTGTAAGCCCTTGCTCACTTAGGTGAAGTCATACTCTGAAAYTAGGACAAAGCTTTCGTTAGGTCAGTGCTTTTTCTGCTGCTYCAATTGGTTCCAGACTTCTCCCTCCCAGCTACATTGTTGTCTCCCCGGGCTCAGAACTCACTGATCCCATCACAGCAATTTATCCCCTTAAAGCTCAGTGTTTGTTTTAATATCACAGTATATAAAAATWAACATATGCAGAGATATTTTGGGCCTTTCTAGGAATTGTTTAGCAGCCATATGAAAGCTGCATATTCTGAGTTGCATGTTYGAGACAGGTAAAAAGTGAAAATAATGCAACCTTTRAGGGATCATTAGAAAGGGGAGGTTCTTGCTGGATGGCTTGGATAGGTTATCCTTGTAGCAATTTTTAGGTTCTGGAGGGTAAGTATATCYTTCTTTTTTACCCCACTTTATTTCCTTCCCTATTGGTATTCTGCTTTTCTCTCCTCATTTGTTTGCTTCCCTTCCCCGTTATTTTCTCACAAAAAGCAAAATGCTAGGAGTGGRTTCAATACATTCCAGAAAGTAAGGATTCCTTTTGCATATGCTTTGGAATAAAAGCTTCTTGCTCTTGGTTTGTTCTGCATTTGGAATTGTACTCTTTCTGACCTTTTGCAGTTTGTCTTTCAAACTAACACTGTGAACCATTAAAAAATTAAAACTGAGAAAATGTGCAAAATTTTTTMATTGATTTATACTAAATACACCATTTAGACATTTTAGATTTTCATATTCACATAGAATAGGTCTCACTTTGGRCTGCTGTTTATAGGGTCACAAGAGAGTGGACTTYAGTCATAGTAATTTTCTACCGCCACAGTTTGAGTCAGTAACTTTCTTTGAATGTTCAACAACAAAAATATTATGGCACTTGGGTTGCTATTCAGGCAAGAAAAGTAAGTTTCCAAGTCAGTTAATGACACAAGTACTTACTAGACAGCACTAATTCCTRGGAGCAGACAGTGGTCTGAAAAAATCAAGAGGAGCTCAGCCCAGGTGCTGTTTGTCCAGACCGAGGACTAATGAGCATTTCTCAGATTAGAGTGTGGGATGCAACACCACAATCCACTCCATGACTAAAGTCAGCTTTTCTGGGCATGCTACCCAAGGCAGCACTACAGCCATGGGACAGAGTGGCAGGAAGGCTGTCCTGTGGAAAAGGACCTGGAGCGCTGGTGCCAGCAGCTGAACATGAGCCAGGCTGTGCCCAGGTGGCCAAGAAGGCCAATGGCATCCTGGCCTGGCTCAGCAATAGTGTGGGCAGCAGGAGCAGGGCAGGGATTGTCCCCCTGTGCTGGGCACTGCTGAGGCCACACCTCGAGTGCTGTGTCCAGTTCTGGGCCCTCAGTGCAAGAAAGACACTGAGGTGCTGGAGTGAGTCCAGAGAAGGGCAGTGGAGCTGGGGAAGGGTCTGGAGCACCAGTGCTGTGAGGAACAGCTGAGGGAGCTGGGGGTGTTTGTCCTGGAGAAAAGGAAGCTCAGGGGTGACCTTATCACTCCCTACAACTGCCTGGAAGGAGGTCACGGCCAGATGGGATTTGGCCTCTTCTCCCAAGAAACAACTAGTAGGATAAGAGGAAATGGTCTCATGTTATGACAGGGASGGTTTAGATTGGATATTAGGAAAAATTTCTCCACCAAAAGGCTTGTCAAGCAGTGGGCCAGGGAAGTGTTGAAGTCACAAGCCTGGGGGTATTTGAAAGATGTGTGGGTGTGGCTCTTGGGGACATAGTTAAGTGGTGAACTTGGCAGTGCTGGGTTAACAGTTGGACTCTGCGATCTTACAGACACCTTCCAACCTAAGGAAGTCTGTGATTACATAGAACACATTCAAAACATAGTCAATTTTATTGATGTTATGTTTTTCCCCAGGGCAGAAARGAGATGAGAACTTAATGAGATCTGAAATCTGATCAGACTTTTTATAGGTGCACTCATGCATACTGTTCCTAAACACAAAGATTATATTAGAATTACCTCTCTGCTTTTCTAAGCTACTCAATACACTCGTTTCTTGCTCRTTCAGAGCTTCTTTTCAGCTAGATGTCCATTACTTGTATTAGTATTTGATCTCCCCCCAACTTCTTTCTTGTTTCCCTAATGGTTGTTAGACCTTTCATGAGGAGCTGTTCAGCTGCCTTGCGTTATGCATCATTGCTGTGAGAAGAAAACATGCACATGCACAGTTCAGGAGAGTTGGAATGTGCTCACTTTCTTTCCCTACTGTTTGGAGAAACAGTACATCTACATCTACGTCTGGAGGTGTAGACTTCTATGAGAAGGAGAGGAGTTGGCCCAGTCATTGCTGCAAGGTGGCGTAGCTTCATCAGAAATGATGCAGTTATGCAGATATACACATATATGCATATACCTATCTATGTATAAGCTACACTGATTCCTTCGAGAATTTCCTGTTCAAGTGCTTGTATACACCTGAGCATATTCATGTCTGCACGTGCCTGAGCCCAGACATAGTGAGGTGTCTTAATCCAGCTTGTGCAGGAGTACCCACAGAGAAGGAAGTWGTTTATGTGATTTATATTGCTGCATAGTGTCATTCACCAGCACAGTTGGCATTACAGGCTGCTTCTCTGCTGGGATCCTCAGTTTTGCATTGTGCATGGAGTCTAGCATGAGAGCCCACAAGGTCCTGACCCTTGACCAGAAACCCTAGCCCACGTTTTTGCTGTATCTGCTGCTTTTAGATTGATGTTCCTTGTTTCTGAGTTTCCTGCGTGAGGAGGTGACTGGCTCCCTCCATTGACAGATCAGTGCAAACCAACGCTCGGACAGTCTGGATGCTCAGGAAGCTTTAGACACATGGAGGCTCAAGTCCAGAGCTACAGGGTAGGAGTATCATCCAATACAGGGAATTGCTAAGATCAATAGTAAGATAATAACTTTTATGCCTTCTGATTGCAGCAGTGCAAGGCAAGGCTAGGCAAGGCAACTCTCATGGATAAGCTGAGTAGATCTGTGCAGACACAACGACCTTAGGGCATTAATACTGGGCTAGGTATCATACATTTTAAAATGACACTGTAAGGCTGGGCAGTACAAATGTCAGAGACCACGCTCTGCGCAGCCTCAGATGAACTGTGGTGCACATCGTGATGTGGTTATGAAAGCGAGGTTTGGTCTGGTGTTTCTGGCAGTTGAATGGTACCAATCCTTTGGCCTTACATTGTCAGGAATTAGAAATATTACAAGAAAAGATAGTGAGTCAGCTGAAGTTCTACCTCAAAGAAATATCAGATTTTAATTTTGAATGCTCCCTTAATGAATTATAGTAAGAGACCTTTGTTATAACGGGTTTTATGTATTGCATTCTAAGATTTCAGCTTTGCTCATCTGCATGTCAAAATACAAAATACCACAGATCCAGCAGCACAGTGTTTGGGAAGTAGTTTGTGTGGCAAGCAGTGCAATTCTGTATCTCAGTAGTCATACAAAACAGTGCTTTGAATAAAAAAAATAATGCTCCTTAGGACTGTAGGATGTAATTTGCAAATACTTATTCAATAGCTTTAGCTTTTGCTAATAGCTATTCTGAAACAGTCAGATATGATATCCTGCTAAAGGTCACTTGAAAAYAACACATAGAACTTAAAATGCCATAAATTATTTAAGGCTATAYGAAAGCTGCTTCTAAAAAGATGAAATGGGAGGCAGGAAACCAGCAGATATTAATTTAAGCTAATGTCTAGGTTGCTTTGCTCTTGTATCAATCTTCTGCAAAGATAGTGGAAAGTTTTTTTCTACTGGTCTGTGTTAATATCTGACATACTGAGAACAGGAAGCAAGGCATATTCTCACTGCAGGTGAGCCTTGAATCCATAAGAATGAGCTTATTGCAAGTACAGGTAGTTATTAATTGCAGCCTCTTCTCTCTCCTGGCACAACAAAAGTAACATATACAGTGATCTTATGATGTTTGTGCTACTCTTGCCTCCTTGCATAACTAAAGGAATTTATGTGTCCTGTGAACAAAGGATGACATTTGTAAACAGAGCTGACAGAAAATCATTAAGCATTGTTTTTGTAGTATGACCTGTTCCTAGTCATCCTGTTTATTAGATGTATTTATTCCAAAATATTTGAATAATATATTGAACAATAAACTATTTGAACCCTTCTCATGTACATGTTGTGTTTTGCAGCCTGAGAATTTATGAAGAAGGCTCTAATCAAAATAGTGTCAGTTTCATCAGTTATGTTTTTATTTCTTCTACTTTGCAGGAATTTCTCAGTATTCGATAAAAATGTAATTATTCTTGTGAACTTGGACTAATTTGTCTGCTCTTTTACTGGGCTTTCTAAWGATTGTTTTGTTTGCCTTTTTTCTCAAGAGTAAATAGTCATTTTACTGCTGCCTCAAGATTTAATTAAGAACTAGTGTTTTATCTAGGTTTATTGAACTCAGGAATATGAATATGAAGAGTTACAATCAAAAACTGGGAACAGATGTTTGAGTAATCCTTCTGTGAATTGAGACTTTTCAAATATGTCAATTCTCAAGAATATCAGGACATGACTAGAAACAGATGTGCATACTTATGCAGTAGATTTATTCTATCAGTATCCTGACAGGATACTTGAAAAGTAAGCAGAGTGATTATTTAGTGCTGTCTGTTTGTAGCAGACTGAGGAAAGGTTAATGGCTCAAAAMAACTGAATCGCGTGTTCAGGGCAGGGAACAGGGCAAGTTCTGGGTGGGTGGTGCAGCCACTGCTCCACCCCCCACCCACTGGAGCCTCAGGCCCAGCCCTAAAGTGGCCACCAAGCCCCCTACTCCCCCCTACTCACGACTTCCTTTTCTCAAAATCTGTGTTACTTAAAATTGGAGTTTGCTAMGTGAGTGCTTTGTGAAGYGCCTTACTTTYATTGTATGTTGCTTTAAAATTTGCCAAGTGCTTTATTCTCTAAAGTTTGCAAACGAAAGTTTGCTATTCAACCTCCTGAGAAGTTTGTTGTCTTCTGAGGGGGTTGAAATACCGCAGCCCTTTCAACCACTCACCAAATGAAGCTGGGATGTAACACTATTCCCATGCTTTACTTCTTTCAGCTCTTAAAAGAAGCAAGTGTAGAAAATGCTCTCACCAGACAGAAAGGGGCACAGTTTCAAACCAGTCATGTATCTAACTTTACCTGAGAGGTTAATACTCTRGGGTGCAGGCTGTCCTGAGGTGCCACAACTACAGATTAAGGATGTCCTTTCCCACGGTCCTGAGTTACTCAGGTTATTCAAGTGAGCTTTGGGAGCATGGAGAAGGGTGGAGGATTAGCCCACAGCTCATTTGCTGAAGGATGAGGATTCTGGAAGAGTTGCCCAGTGGGTACTCAGAACAGAACATCTAAGGCTGCAGTGGGCTTGTTTCCCAATTCATGCTGTCAAAGAGACCATGCTAGCTGTAATATGGTTGTATATCTATTTAAAAGTGCTGCTTTAAAATGGACTAGTCCTATTGTGTAGTGAGGTCAAGACTTCCAATGTCTCTACCAGTATCTTTCTCAGCCTCTTAAATTGCCTTGATTTCCAGGCACTGCTCARCCCCACACTGACTGAGTAGCAAGTCTGCTGACCAGCTAGTGTGTTGTTTCCATTTCAGTGTATGACCTGATAGAAMGGAAGTTTCTGAGTTCTTATTTCTTGGAAAAGTACTTATTTGTATTTCCTGGGTTTGTCATTGATATGTTCATAATGCATAGTAACCTGGCCAAGGCTTTGCAGAATTTTCACCACTACATGAAGAACTGTATGTCTCATGGAATTTMACAAAGAAGTAACACTTCTCATAATCACAGGAAGATTATGTAGGAGTACCTAGGGATGTCAGAGACAATGAGCATAAGATTATAATCACAGTTAATGCTCTGGATGTCCACTTAGACCATCACTGATCTAAACCAAACACTTTATTCTGAAGCAAAGGAGCATAAAAGACTTTCTAAAATGTTACTRTGGCAAATTATGTCCTAATGTAAGAAATTTCTTCTTTATACCAAATGAGCCCAGACAATTTTACATTGAATCTTCTCATAATCGGTATCTGCAAAGTCTGGACATACACTCTGTGTTGTTTTTCTGTTACTGTCTTAAACAGTTAGCTGAGAGGGTTTGAGCTGGGAGGGATTTTAGTTTTTGTTTCTTTTTCTTGTTTGGTTATGTTTTGTTCCCTTTTAATGTAGGAATTTATGTCAGCATCAACAGCTTACGAGCTACAGGTATTGTTATTAACAAAATGTGTCTCTAAATCCTCTGAACAAAAAAAGGTTTGAACAGTGGGGGATGGTGTCYTTGCTTTGCTTTGCTTTGTCACTAGCATACTGCCTAGAAATGCTCCTACCCAGCTGTGCTCATGGCTTGCTGCCTTTGCTGCCTGCTTCYCTCTCCCATGACCTCAGACCTCCTTCAAATATGCTCCATGCATTTGCTTTCATCTATAGCTATTTTTTCRTTTGTTTGTTTKGTTTTATAGCTTGGCTCTCAAAGAGGTTGGACTATTGCTGTCTTTAGGGACTGCATCTCTCTTCTTCTTTTGCTTTTATTTTTCTGGAGAGCTTACTTGCTTTTGCACTGCTGATGAAAGGCTTCTACAATTTTTGGGCCAGACAAGGTTACTCAACATCTGATCTGCAAGGAAGCAGGGGCATTTTGGGTGAAAAGGAAGACACAGGAGTTTAGATTTTGCTATTTTTCAYCTTTCTTCCAGCACACAGGGCTGGTTCTCTGTTTTTAAGTACTGTCTTTATTAAGAACAATCCTGGAAATAATCTGTGCATCACATCTCCTGATGCAGTATGGTGAGAGGGAGAGGAGGTGCTCAGCTCAGATAGGGGTTGACCCTATCCTTTGCTCCCATCCCTTTTTACTTTTCCTGTGCACATTCTGACTTCCCCAGCCCCACTATCTTGATACAACACTACCAAGCAAATTCCTGTGAAATGACCTAAGCCTTCAGTTTATTAGCAGCCTACTAATAGTTTGTAGATATGGACCAGGCTCCTGATCTAAGGAAGGTGCAAGGTAGCTCATTTCTGAGGAAGTGAGCTGGCAGTGCTGTGTCTAATAGGATAGGAACTCAGCTGTGCAGTGTAAATCACTCATGTGCCCCTGCTTGTTTTGTGGTGACTTGTTTTTGGTTTTGGCATTTTCTTTTTGTTGTTGTTGTTGCTATGTCCTCAGATAAATTCTTGGATGCATTGTCTCCAACTTGTGGTTGTTCTGCTCCCATGACCGAGGTTTAATTTTGTAAGGATTGATTTTTTTCTTTAATGATAGGGCTAACTAGAGTTTCTCTCTAGAGCCACATGGTTGTTGTGCAAGGTATYTCTGTTTACTCAAGTTTTTGTGGTCAAGTCTGAGTTTCACTGCCTTTAAAGGAATTTGTACTTTACCAGTGTTTATTTGTGATGTTTTTATGCTGACATTTTTATTTAAGTTACTCCACATGCTGCACTGTCACAGAGTCTGACCTTTTTCCTGYATTGCAGGAAATTTTAAAGGCTGATACAAGATCCCTTATTCTTCAAACTCTCATAACATGATTCAGTTTGCTTCCATTTACAGATGTGTATCTATGCATTATCTATCTAACCGGCATTAATTTATATGAATAAGGAAAATGGAGAGCCTTTCTGACACATGCAAGAATGTTAATAGTTTCACTTAAGGAAGATATCCAACAGACAGAGGAGTAAAAACACATGCAGCAAGTGGAGTACAATGGGGATGTGCTAAAAGATCTGTGCCCTGAGCAGGCTCCGGAGACATCTGCTGTTGCCCGGGKCTATTTGGCAAGCTTCTGTGTTTGGGAGAAGAAGGTGGGGAGGGAAGGAGGGACACTCTTAAGGTRTCTGGCTGAACATGGCAAGTTTCGTGTAATACATGACAAAGGACAGTCCGGGTATGTTTTAAAGTTTATTACAATGACTCCACTTTGGGACGTTGCCTTAGTACCAAAATAGCACCCTTGGCTGGTCCAGAACCAAGTCCTGAGGGATGGTAGGAGCGGCTGTGCCCGGTTTGGGGGTTCCCACGGGTGCACGTGCATGTTCTTTTCCCAGTGATGCATCTCCTCGGAGCGGGAAAAAAGCGGTATCTGCTCAAGCGGGAAGAGTTGTGCTGCCACAGGTTTAGTCCCGAAATGGTCTTCTGGAGCCTCATGTTTTTTCCCCAAAGCACTTTTGGGTCGGCGGTGATTACTTATCTGGGCAGAGCAGGGCAGCGGCTCAGGCTGCAGCAGTGCTTGAGGACTGGCTTCCCGTCAGCAAACGCGGCACGTCCATCGGCCCCTGGGGACGGGGCACCGGTGATTGGGGCTGTTTCTCGTGGAGCGGCTATTGTGAGGCCCCATCTGGGGCGATGTGTGCCAAGTGGGCTCTGGGGTGCTGAGCTGCTTGGCAACAGGCAGCTGCTGAGCCTGCCCATGAGCTGGATTCAGGATTGGATGATGGAAAAACCTTAACGAGGGTCACGGCTTTTGCTCACAAAGGCAGAGGAAGAAGAAAACCCAAGGGGACTTGCTAAACTGCCAGAACATAGATGTTAAAAACATTCAGGAGTTAGTGCTGGAGCAGTGATGTAGTGCCCTCTCCCGGCACGGTGCGGGTGGGCCGGGCGGGCCGTGGGTGCAGCGGGGCCGAGAGCAGCACTGCGACCCCAGGGGCTGCCCCGCTGCCCCAGCACCACGGTGCTCCCTCGCTGGTCCCCGCATGTGTCTGCTCAGCTGCGTCCTAGACACGAGGAGTGTCCCGGGCACTCACAGCCCTACATTCTCCGAGGAGCTTTATTTGGGATTCTGGTGCCCAGAGCCTACTGCACGACACTGCACTCCGTAACAGGCTGTGCCAGCAGCAGCAGAGACCAGCTGAGAGCTGCTGGAGCTGGGTGCCTCCTGCAGAACTGTCCTCGCAGTGGAACCTGTTGCTGGCCCCTGACCCAGCTCAGTGCCCAGGCCGGCTGTGTGACTCAGGAGTCATCACAAAAGGAAAGACAGGGCGACGCCCAGTACACCAGTGCACAATATGCTTCCATTTCCAGGCGACCCTGGAGTCAGATTACTCATTGGGAAAGTCATACTGCATCTCCCAGTTGAGTCATTAGTGYTCAGCCTCCTTGGCTGATCCAGGAATTTCCTAGCTATTTTGCAGGGAGTGGGAGAAATATTTTGGCTCTGCTAGTTMTTTCATGTGGATGGAGTCTGCTGGGAAGTCAGAARGGCACCAGATCACTCTGCCATGAATAGCACAATGACTGGAAAATACATGTAAGATGGTTTTGCAGAGAGGTTCAATGTTACTGTGATTATCAGCGCTCAGAACAAAGCCGAGATCGCCCAGCTGCTGGCAGGGCCTCTGTGCACCTCTCAGTGTCAATCCTGGCTGCACAGACCTAGGCTACTTCGCAGGTAGAACGTGGTTAGGCACACCACCTGCTCCTGTGCTCCGCTCTGCTGGCCCTTGCCATGGTGATGGAGAACTGTTYCCTTCCAGGAACCGAGCTGTTACTGGCGTTCTGAGTGTTCACTGCATGAGTTCCCTGTCCTGTACAGCAGGGGAGCAGCCTGTAAGAGACGAACTGAACTGCCGTCTCCTCTTCTGCACACACTTTATCCTGCCCTTGTGGAGCTCAAATGCACCAATGCTCATCAGCTGAGAGCACAGAGGAACAGGACACAGAAGATGCTATGCCTCTAGAAAAGCAAAGGGCCTTATSTGAAAGTGGCCAGCGAACTACTGTGCAGTAAACCAACATTTTGGAAAATGAGTCTTTGTACCTGCCACTGAACATTAACTCATGCATGAACACACCTGGGATGGTTCTTCTGTGGCARTAGTAATTTCTGGTGACATGTAATGGAATGGTCTCTTCCTCACCCCACTGCCCTCTCAGCTTTACAAAGGTCTGTCTGTTCAATTGAGGACTTCAGCCTCATGGAAGCATCCTTCAGGAAGGGGGAGCAGTCTTGCTGCAGCTGCCCACCTTTAAGCCTGCTGTGAAGATGACAAGCCTTTGAAGACCCAACTCTGCTTTTTCAGTAAAGTGATATGTTAGTACTTTCTAGTACCGAGAAATAAATCTGTGAGGATCCTCCACTCATGAGAAACAAAACAACTAAACCCAGGTGAGACAGAGCAGTGCCAGGCACAGGCAGGTGGGTGATGCCTTTCATGGAAATGAAACTGTGTGGATAGAGAGCATTGTTTCTGTTTCCAGGAGCAATTACAAAGACCATTCACCTGCTGCTGAATGTGCAGCAATGAGGTAGCCTTTTATTCAGGAATGCCATGATCATGCCTCTCTGTTTCTTGCATGTGAAGCAGCAGCCCAGACTCTTCTGTGGTTACTACTTGGTCAGCCTTACAGAACACTGACTCCAGCACACAAGTATGGAATTTTGTTATGTTTTCTTTCTGCATATGATGTACTACAGAAATGCAACAGTCAGGCTCAGTCAGGTAACAAAGGAGGAAGACATTCAAAACCAACCATAAAAATAAATTGTATAAAGCAGATTTATATGACAATACACATGCAGCTTGCAAAAGAATAAAGACAGTGAACAAGTAGTAAAACACATTCCCATACAGAGACAGCTTATGCAGCAATTTACAAGTTTAACCTCTGGCCAGAGTATACAAGCCCTTAAAAGCTGGCATTCAAATTACCACTAGTTTAATCAGSCATACTTAGTTTAAGTACATAGCAAAATTTAACTTAATGTTTACATTCACTAGCCATCCAATCCAGCATCAAGGCACTTTCCTCGTTGGTACATCTGTTCCTGKGTCGCACACCTCCACTCACCAAGATGCATATATTGGCACAGCAAACTGGGTGACCAGTAACTTCTTATCCCCAAATAAAAGCAATTGGTTACTAGACAATCCCTGGCTGTATCAAAGTGTCAGGCTGTACGTGACACTGTAAACAAAACTGGTGTGTTAAAAAAAAAAAACACGGCAAGTTGACTGGATCCATTAACAAATGTGCTTTGATGATGAAAAGTGATAGGTGTTATCAGTTTCACACTGCAGAGAATGCCCATCTGCCACGCCCATGATCCCCAGAGAAGAACAGCTGACACTTTAGTCTGAGCAGGAGGATGTGGATGTGGAGCTTTCCAGCCATCAGTCAACAGTTGTGCCATAAGTGTTTTTCATCTATTGTTACAGAAGTGTGCTTCTGCAGAGTAGCAATGACATTATTGCATATATCCCCTTCAGGTTGTCTTTGCAAATAAATACAAGTACTGGCTAAGGCTGCATTCTGGGAGGTACTTGCTGCCCATCCTCTCTCTGCACTACAATTAAGAGGCAGGGAAGCAGACAATTGTTGAAATCTGGCCCTTCATYATTATTTTTAGGTTTATCAAATCTTGTGGCCTTAGAAATGCATCCTTGTGCATTAAGTCAGCACTGCTTTTATTTTCAAGAATGGCTCAGATTGCACAAGTCCTACAATGGAAACAACAGTGAAAGCAAATACATATGATTTTTAACTTTTTGTTGTTTTTGTCTTACTGATGCTTTCACTTTAAAGGAAGAGAAATGGAAATCCAATGCAAGATACTTAATTTCAACCTCTTCCAGACTTTTGCACTTATACCTCCACTTTACTGTTACTGCAGTTTTCTGGATCAAAAGCAAAGCTGAAGACTTGGGTTGGCTGCAATTCCCTAACAGCTGTTTCATGACAGAAGACTCAGCATTTTTTGAATAAACTTCTCCTGTATAACAAGTGATTCCTGGAACTTAAAATGGTTACATGTATCCATCCTTGCAGACAGACAAGAGGTTATGGGGATTAATGAGCTCTTACAGTTGATCAGTCAAGACAACTTTTTAACACAAAGGAATGCATTCAAATAACAGTTAACCTCAACTACAACCACTGTCTAATGGAGAAAATAAACAAGTATAATTTAATCCCACTTAATGCACATAAATGACAATATGAAATGTGTATGTCCTGGARTGGGGCACACTATTAACCATCTCTCAGTCTTTGGAGTTTCACATCCCACTGAGAAGTCAATTCCATAGCAGCATACACTGATGCTGATCTTGGGTATCTGAGACCTGGCTCTAATGAAACAATTACCTAATTTAAATCAGCATGGTGATCCCCACATACTGCGTGTTCTGATGTATGCTTTAACCACCTGACAAAGCTCATGATTTACCAAGCWGAAGCTCCCACCCARGTGAAAGGGCTTCTCTGGAGCCCAAGAATGGGACTCAGCCCTAGCATGCAAACTCCCTCATCCTCCCAGGGCCAAGGTTTTTTCCAGTTTCTTCTAGGCTTCTGTACCACACAAGCACACACTTGTCATAAACTCTCCAAAACTAAGTTTAACATTTTTTTCCTCTGCTGTGCTTGTACTGCCACATTAAGGTGTAACAGGCAACTTACTTTTTCTACAGTAGCGTGTATGAAACAACCCCAAGACTTTCAGAACAGCAGGAGAGGGTATTTCTAGACTATCTGCCCTTACAGTGAGCCAACACACTCCAGAAAACAATACCAATCATCTCCTGGTCTAATAGAACCACCACAATAGAACTACAAAGGTAATATATTCACTTCTCTTGTAAACAGAGGAGTATTAACCAGCCTGCACTTAAGAGGCTTTTCAAATATGCTAATATATTTCTACTAGGGTCCCTTCCCCACCCCCAAATTAACAATCCTTACAACTATTCTTTCACCTGTACCTGAAAAATTCCAGTCCAGGAAATCAAGATGGACATGAAAGTRTCTATACTGAAATGTGTCTTCAATAATGCCTTTATTTTGTTATGTGCACCAATAGCCATTGGAGAAAGGGGCAGGAGGGTAAAAGAGGCAGAAAACCTTTAATTACTATGTTAGGGCCAAGCTCGGAAAATTTCAGTGGCTTGCTATAATTACACTGCAGAAACTCTTAAAAACCTGTATGCAACTGTTTGATACAATTAGATTTTTACAGTCTAAAGTACAAAATCTTGTTAAGCCCTGAACACTGCACAATATATTTGGCACACAAGTTTATGAACGAGCTATAAACCTGTTATTCAAATGCACTGTGGCTTCTACAAGCTGTTCACCCACCAGGAGCTCCTGCTTAGTCTTTAGTATTTTAGCCCTGGATAAATGCACTATCTCAAAAGAGAGCATGTCACTKCCAGCCAGCCAGAACTTTCTCTAGGACCCACTCAATTCTTTATTACCACTGGCCCATAAACAATAATGAAAGATGCCAGAAATGACAGGCCAGAATTCTTGTTAGCACAGACTTTAAAAATCAGAATCTTTTGCTGCTGTTTAACATCAGGTACATCTTGAATGGTCCACAATTAATAGCAACAGAGAAGAAAGGCAAGTAGCAACTTAAGGAACACCTGACATTCTCCTTCAAATAACATATGCTATCAAAAGTTAGTATTACAGGATCACAAAAACATAGTTTAAAAAAAAAAAAAAACCAACATGCTTTTGAAAACATYCAGACCTCTGCAGCAGACTCTGTTTAGTCTATGCAGCCAGGTTGTGGCCTACAATATTTCAGAGATGAGAAGATGGATTAAATGCACGTGGCTGCTGGGCAGTTCTAATAAGCATGCACACTGCTCAACAGAGACTTTCCCTTTGACTTGTGGTTCCTACAGTCACTGTGAAGTTTGCATAGGCAAGATAACTCATCCCCCAGTAAAGTAACTGCTATTTTTCCAAGAGGATAGTGCTCCAAAAAAGGAACACTCCTTCAACCTCTAATAAATGAAAGATGGTCTCTACTGTCTCATTATGTTTTCGTTATGCCTTTGCCCTCTGGAGGRAGTTAGAAGGTGCTGAGGGTGCAGGRGGGKGAAAAGAAAGAGGAATGGTTTGAAGAAAGGTGTAATTATARTATGCTGTGACATAGCCTTTTAATTTTAAAAATTAAAATYAAATAGATACAGAAAAATACTGTCAGGAGAAAGGAACTGTGGAATACTGAAATACTATCAAAGATTCTGCATTCTTTATCTGTTTTAAAGCTTCCAAACTTCAAGAGGTAATCTTAACAATTTACTCTTGCACTTAATTTCTTCATAACACAAGCAAAAGACACATGTAGACATTAACATGTATTTCCCACCCTTCCATGCAGGCTGGCAGACAAGGGAAGATGAAATGATACTGACACAGGCCTTTCAAGGGCTTTTAGCAAGTGCTCTGCAGAACAGCAGTACCAGAGGTCACAGCACAAAAGGTTTCAGGTGGTCTTAAATACATAGTTATTTTGCTGAAGGAGAAATAAAACTCAAACGGTTTTAGTCTCACAAAACAGCATTTAGTGTTTTGAWATGCAGTTTTATTAGTGTCAGATTAGAAAGCTGACTAGCCTATATTAGATTTATAATTAATTAAAAAAAATCTTGAAGAGTGCCATAAAATTTCTGGTTATCACTGGAGAARGGGTTTATTGTCATGTAATTTAATTTTGTTTAAACACTGGTAGAAGAAGCTTCCAAGAAATGTAGCTTCCTCAAAAAAACAGTAACGTATGAGCAGGRAAAAAGTGAGATGTAAAGAAAAAAGTAAGGAATTTTGACAGTCACATAAATGTGTCACCAGCAAAGTTCAAATTCAGAGTATGGGTTTTGGTTTTAGTTCCAAGAACATCGRTGACTTCAATGCTTTGGCTGCTTTCAGTTTCAATGATATCCTGCAGTATTAGCAGTGAGTTAAAGCACACTTAATAGCTGCAGTCTTTCAAGAGGAAGGTCATATTCTCCTTTCTCCTGAGCACTCAGAAAAATGGTAAAAGCTTACAGCTTGTTACTTGAGCTGTACACAGCAAAGGTGCACTTATTAAACAAAGGCATATATGACCACAGAAGTTTTGCATAATCAAACAGTGACTGGGGTACAAAGCCTTTAAGTAACTCCTGATCTGTATTGTCATCYGATTTCCAAACTTTTGAATGAGACTGAATTGCTGTGCGTCAAGTTGCAAGGCACATTTTTTAGGCCAAATTACTATACAGTTCATGTGTACAGCATGTCTAAATATAGGTAAAATATCAATTACTATAGCAGCATTCAGATTGAAGAGATCTTGGTGTTTTCCTACCTGTACACCACTGCAAGTTCTAGTTAATTTTTATGGTTTTTAAACAGGGATGAACATGATTTCCAGGTCTGGTAAGATGAAAATTGAGGCACSGGGCCAAATCAAAAATCCGTAAGTCAATTAAGGTGTTGAAAAGTATCACACAAGTATTCTTCCATGTCAGAATACTGAGCTTCAGTCTTACTTTTGCACAAACCTGCACTGTGCAACTAGAGCTGGCTTTTTAGGCTTGTACACTGCCAAGCATCAAAGTGTTTCTTCTGGGAGGTCTATTGGCTGATGTGGATATTTAAAACATGACCTTTCCAATCATGTGAAATTCTGTTATGAAGAGACACACAACACCCAATGTAGCACAAAGGCTCGTTCAGCTATCCAGATGTAAGGTTTTATGTAGTGCATAAAAGTAAATCTCCAGTTGGTCTGGACTGGAAATTTTCCACAAAAACAGTCCTTATTGTGTTTTGTCAAATTACTTTTTGCTTAATTTCAGTTTTTCTATCTGCAGTAAGATAAAAATACCTAGCTTACTTTATCAGAAACACAGGGGAAGATGTGAACAGGCACTAATGAAGGCCTAAAGAGAGCCAGTCTTTTCTCTCACTGAGGCATATAGCCCCCTTGTCTCACAGTCTGTGGGAGGTAACTTTTTGGCATTTCATCAACTGACAGTGGATTTTCTTCCACTGTTTCAGGTCTCACAGTTTGTCCTTCAGTACATGTCTGTAAAACACTTGATAGAGCAGCTTCCTGGGTAATTTTTTCCATCCCAAGGCCCAATGGCTGTGAACTCTGACCTGAGATCTGCAGTTGAACAAATCCAACAAGATCTCCCTCATTAGCATGAGTAATCTGCTTTGTTCTTTCAAAGCAYGGCCTGTCTGCGTTGGTTTCATCCTGACCACCATTCTGTCTGAAATACTGCTGCCTYTGTGCTGCACTGTCAGCTCCTCCAGCATGATCCTCTGATCTCTCTTCTGAATCTAGCAGTGGCTGAGTTGACTCAGACCTTGAGAAGACTTGTACAGGTGTCTGGTCTCTGTAGCCATTAAGCACTACAGTGGAATACTGCACAGTGCTTGAAGTGTTCTGTGTYGTTTCCCCTTCATCGCTGTCAGAGACGCTCTGCCTAGGAGAAGACATGCACGAGGATCCTCCAATACCACTGCTGTGCCCTTCTGAAGTACTTTTTTCTTTCTTAAGCAAGTCAAAGGGTTTTAGATCTTGCTCTGAGAAAGACTTCTTGTCGTCAGCTTCTATTTCTACAACGCTTACATCTGTAAAGCTTCCTTCTGGGTACATCTGTTCTTTGGAATTAAAGTTATGCTGAAAGAAAGAGATGCACGTCGCCTAAGAAGAAGGTAATGTTAAAAATCAAAAGCCTCAATAAATATATGAATTTGTGTTAGTAGTGCCTTTGAATTTCTTCATGTAAGTTCTCTCTTTACTAARTCTGGCAATATCTCCAAGCATGTTAAAAAAATGAAGGATACAGCTTTATTTCCAATAGAGAGTCTTAATTATGCAGYTATTCTAAAATCATAGTGACTGTGTGAGCAAGTCTTTGCTCTCATTTCAATTATTCTTAACAGCTGTAAACATACAAGCATTTGCTGTGCAGCACAGGAACATTCTATACTGAGAACCATACATTACTTCAAATAATGTACTCAACATCAGAATACTTCTTCCCAGAAATTAGCCAGAATTTGTTGAGCAGAATTTGCCTGGTCATTCACCCCMCATGTGGCATAAATTTTGCTGCCATCTTTCCATTCATGAGGAACTGTTTATAGTCTTCTCTTTCATTCATGACTGAACTGTGCAAACAAGTCACTTCAGGGTTTTAAGAATGGGAAACATGAATTCCTTACTTAATGCTGATTTCCCATGAATGAGCAAAGGAATGAGTACTTGACCATTCCAACTAGTAAACTGAATCTAGCTCACAACTTAAAAGCCCATGCTGGACTGTGAATTTGTGCTAAGAGCCATATGAATCTAAAACTGACTTTACAGATGCAATGAAGTCTTCTAAGCATACTGTATCACAGTATCAGTGAAACTTAATCTTCAGGGTTTTCCTTGAAATSCATGTGTGCTAGAGGACAGAAGACTCCCACTGGTTAGTTTATCTGAAACCTTGCAGACAAGGAAGATACAGGATGCAGAAAGGTTGAGTATTACCTTAGCTGGAACTTGAGGAGACCACTGAGCAATGTTACTCTTGGATGGATCAGGTACAATAGGCCAGATATGTTTTTTAATTCTGTAAAGCATTAACAATGGAATAAAATCACAAGATGCACTCCCCAAATTCCCTGTTCACAGCAACTACAGCAGAATCTAGGACACAACTCCCTTACAAGTACATTCTGCATTCCAAGTAAGGAATTGTGTTACTTCTCATCTTTGTATGAGGCTACTTAGCAAAACACAGCACTGTACTTGACCTCTCCACACATCAGATACAGCTATCAATGTAATGCAAAACAAAAAATGRTAACAGTGAGAGACTTTTCAATTTATAGCACTCTAGAATGTGCAGAGCTATTACTTTGATACTTTATGATGCATGCCAGTATGAAAACATGATCCTGTTTCTTTTTAATATAACTGTGAATACTCAAGGTCAAAATCTAAGCTAACTTCACAATTAAAAGTTAAAAAATAYTTGGAAGAAAAATTTGCTTTGTAACTCCTAAGAATGTACTGTTACTTAAACCAGAAGCTTCTGTTGATACATCACMCCCAACCAAACCAGCTTCAAAACTGATGCACCTCTCTTGCTCTTTATAAACAGGCTACCACAACAGATCCTCTGTAGGAGAACTCTGAAGAACAATTCAAGATGGGCTTTCCAACAAATGTCCATTAAGAATTAATTTTAGGAGCAGCGGAGAGGTCAAAAGGCAAAGGGCATGAAATGCTGTCCTTAATTAAACAGAAAGGATAGTTGACAGGGGACACAGCAGAGCTGCTATGCCTTGCCAGGGGAAACACTGCAGCAATGACATCTTGGTTAAAGCCACAGACAAGAGCTTTGGGGTGGGGGAGCAGGAGGAGACAGGTTGCTTCCCAGCAGTCAGTAAACAGGCACAGAGTTACTGGAGATCATGATGTCTGCCTAATTTTTTTTTTTTTGCCATAAAGCTTAACGTTGGTTAATGCTGTAATTAAATAGCCCAAATACAACGAAGAGATTTCCCATGCTTCACAAACTAGGGACCATAATTCCACTCACGGGAAAACTAAGAAACATAGATAGTCAGTATATCCTGACCAGAACATAACACAGCTAATCCTAACTACATCTAGCAAGAAAAGCATTAATTTTCATATAGGATTGAATAATAGAGTAAGAAATTTCTTACTAAGAGTGAGAAATTAGTATCGGAAGAGGCCCTGGTTTCTCAAGGAAAACACAATGTTTTAACACCAATCAATATATGCATGTTTTGACTTTTTTTCTGCTCTAACTGAAGAATACTTAACTGGGTTGGTATAAATTACTGCCATTTCTGTTACGCTGAGAAATMTAAGAGGAAGAGTTCATTTGTACTTACAGGTCACGTTTGTTGAAGCAAAACAGAATTCCAAGGAGCACAATCAACAGGAATGCCAGACACACAGGTACAACTATGGCTTCAATTTCTCCTTTTCCTGAAGGAGGTGAAAAGAAGTAGTTATAGCCCATTTTGGCATTTAAGGACCTCAGCAGCAGTATGTATTTCCGAAAGGTTAGGGAGAACCTGAAACTGAAATACCTCAATACTCAATCTCAAAGCTTCACATTCAGAAGAACCTTTTCACCATATGAAAGATGCTTCCTGGTGAAAACATGAAAAGCTCTGTCCTGACAATCYAGAGCTTTGYATCACCAAAGAACATGGGTTGATCTAGAAGCTGTAATACTGACAGAGCAAATAATTTTGTAGCTTGGGCAGTTATGACAGTAACATCTTTGTCAATTCATCTGCTGCCCAGGTGTTTCAGCACCCTGGTGCCTGCCATAACATGGTCGTGGTYAAATAAGTAAAGTAAACAAAACCACTACTCATCCATCAGTGTATTCTGTACATGGAGATCTCCTCTGCCTGCAAACATCAAAGTCTGCATTATTTCTCCAATTGTTATACACAATTTYCTTAATGTTATACATATTCTTAAATAGACCTTGGAGAATGTTTAGGGAAGAGCAACACTATACAGAGAAACAGCCTCCGTTAAATTTAAGAATTTAAGCGTCTTCTACAATTAAATTCAGTTAGYAATGTTGCTGTTACCCTTACATAAGAAGCACCCTAATGCTGRACATGTAATAAATTTAACTATTCAAAATGAGTCTCTAAAGAGCTGTAGAAAACTTTCATAGTGATATAAAAGAATGTGGAAGGGCTCTGAGAATGACATATGCTGAYTGGYACCTACATCAGCAGTCAAGATACAAGTACACATCTCTAATTTCTTCAGCACACCTTATCAGGATTAAAATGAAGACTCTGACTAGGAGTAGGTGCCACTGGACACCAAAAGAGACAAGGGCACTGGGTAAAKCCTAATGACTCATCAAAGGTCAGGGCAAAACATTATAACCTGATGTATACATGAAACACATCCAAAACAGCATGCTTAATAACATGAAAAGTGCAGTTCATGASGTTAGCAGAGGATATATTGTTCTGTATATAATCAGAAAAATCCTGACTGAACTACCTCTTAGTAAAAGAGCACTAGATAATCCACTCGCGTATTATGAACATTGCASGTTGACTGCAACTGAAACTTTAAAATGAATCATCTTCCCCTTCTAACACATCTTTCAAAGAGCCCCACTGTGTTGTTGCAACATTAATTCCTACTTCTACCAATTGTGCCACTCTGCCTTACCAAATTTTTGCGTAGTAAATGTGAAATCAGGACCGGTCCTGCTTCCATTATCTGTGGATGCCATCATCCGCACAGTATACAGCGTGTCACTGGTTAGGGAGGAAAGGGTATACTCGGTCTTGGAGGGATCCACTGTCACAACTAAAGAGAAGAAATTCACGCTAGTTTTCTACAAACCACAAACAAATTACATCTCCACAAAAACCCAGCAACATGAAGACATCAGGACTTCAGATGTGAAAGGTAGTTTTAGTAGAACATGTAGCAGATGGGAAACATAGCAAAGACTACAAACTTGTACAAGAAATGCTGAGATTCATTTGCTTCTGTTTAGGTGTCTGAATTAAGTCTCTTTCTAGATTTAATCTCCTGTGAGATTTTTTTTCCCAGAATGCACAAACAGACTAAACTAGTAGTATAATAGTCTGTCTAGTAAGCCAAATACGTAGTGCTAATGAGGAACTGCTAGTACTGATTAGAAAAAAAAACAAAAAAAACAAGGTAAGGAACAGTAAGACATAGGTATGCATAAGTACCTTCCAATTTAAGCAAAACTAAAAATTAAAGTTTTGGTAATGTCAGCTGTCTGTAGTATGGCTATAAGTCATACACTGAAACTAAGATGATCTACATCAGTACTACACTCATCTACAGCTCCAGGAGGATTCAAAAACTCTTCCCCACTTCCTTTTCTTAAGGTTTTATCATACTTAAATGCAATCAACTCCTTTTGTATCTGGAATGGTGGTTTGCCATCATCTTGATTCTGTATTTAGATAGCAATATGGGAGCTCAATACCCACAAATCAGCTTTCAGAAACTGAACTTGGTACCCTGCTATACACAAGACTGTTCTGAATTCTTTACRAGAATTCTGTTTCTGTTCTGTATGRAGGAGACTTAYRGRTCAGACATMAGCTTTCTGTTCAGAACAGWTTGTCAGCTAGAACTGATTCTGSTATTTTTTCAGGAACAAGTATTAGGAAGGAGACCGATGAAACAATTCAATTACACGAAACACTTGTTTTCTGGTACCTGTTTCATTTCCGTCAATAGTTTTATAAAGTATGGTGTAATTTCGGATAAATCCATTTTGTTCCTCAACTGTGAGATGGTTCCATGTCAAAACAGCTTCAGCTTTTCCTACTTTTTTTGTCTGAACAGTAGGTCCTTTTGAAGGACCTGTAATGGGAGATGAAGATTAGTTTCTGCTTGGCAACCTTCCATTCACAGAAGCAGCATATTAACAAGAACCGAACTGTTACAGCATAAAAAGTGGAATAGTTTGACAAACTCATCTGGAAAGCACTGTTTTCAAACAACAAAAAAACATTTTCCTACCAGAAACATTCATCAACAAAACAAACATTCCAGACAAGAGATAAAAAGAAAATCAGCGTGTTGCAAGAAACCTTCAAATGAAGTTTTGATTTCACACTTGAAATTTAAAATAAATCAGCATATTTATATGCTGGTTATAAATATATATATAAAATAAAATAATAAAATAAATATATATCTAATAAATATATCACTAAAATAGCATATCATGTCTGATTATCTGGAAAAACAAAGAGCCAGCCATAGCCAGCCATCTGTCTGATTCTCAAACACTGTAAAGAAGCAGAATGGATGATAACAGAGGGGAAAAGATCAAGATCAATGATGTCATCTGACCGTCAATTACTAAACCATTTTTTCATTACATAGTCCACATTAAAGCAAAGGTTTCTTTACTTTTTGTCAAAAAGGGTGTTTCAAGGCAATGATTTTATACTTACGATCTTGCTTAAGATAAGCCTTCACAGACTGTCCACTTCCCTGACCATCGGCATACAGAGGGAACACAGTTATCAAGTAACACTTGAAAGGCTTTATACCTAATAAAAGGAATTTAAAAGGTGTTGTTTCACAGTCAAATTGCTCATCATCCTTCTCATTTACTTCAGATACAGGCTTCTGAGTTTTTGCTGTTTAACTAGGTGTACTTGTACCTAATGAGCTGAGTATTTTTGAGAGCTCATTGACACACTGCTCCAAAATATTAACTAAAGGAACAATATAATGGTTCACATTCAAATGTAAAATTTAATAAGTAAACTTCAGAGAAGTCAGGTTTTTTAAAACTTTTTTTAAATAGAAGGCCTTTGTCTGCAGCATTAACTCCCCAAATTATTGATTTTAGATACTGATCATAATCTCAAAAGAACAATGAAGCCAATCAATTTTCTGTTCTTCTGTTCTCTACTCTGTTTGAATAGCGTAATCAAAGAATTTGATTTTTAAAGAACCCAGCCTTTTCACTACTTCAGTGGTTTCTAAGAACGACAATACTAAAACCAAAATGGAGATAAACCCCTTGTTGTTACATTTCAAAATGCAAGATCAGATACAGTTGCATATTTGATAAAAATATACAAATACTACCATACACTCACAATAAACTAACTGAAACCCTCAGCATTCTGTTCTACCGAAGAATTCTAATCACTGTGAGGATCTTTCTCATCTTCAGAATACTAAGCAGGTTTTTAGAGTGTCCTACAAACTGTATGTAGATTTATAAGCCAAATACCTTTTAGGTCGATTCCTTGAACATCTCCTGGTGCAATCTGCCATTCCATGATGCAGTCTGAGCTGCTGGACACCAGACACCATTCAACCACRTATTTAAGAACATAACTGTTAGGAGCAGTCCACCCTACCCATAACTTGTCATGTTTGGGTAATGTTCTAAGATTCTTCACAGGAGCTGTAATGAAAGAAAAAAGAGAAGTGATCCATACTGACAGTTCTTTCAYGATAGGAACTGTTCTGGCAAATGTTGATACTTTTGGGTAATGGCAGCAATTTGACAGAACTGAAGTAAATGTAAATGCCATTTTCTGAAATTTAGAGGTTTTACACATTGATCTTTGTATCAGAGATCCAAAAGCACTATCAGGCTGAAACGAAGTTAGACTCAGCTTCTCTATTCTCATAGACACTATGTTTCTTTCTTCCAAAGAAAGTTTTATTCCAAGAGAGAAATCAGACTTAGAATGGGAATTTACAAGTGTAGCAAACAGTTACACTCAAGTACCTTACTAAGTACTTAACCTTTATGTATGTGTATATACATATCTATAAAAATAGGTAGTATATATAGTGTCCAGCTCACAGCTGGACAAACACATTATAGGMTTGATAGGAACTGGCTCATGGGGTGGGCACAAAGGGTTACAGTGAATGGGGTRGTATCAGACTGGGGACCTGTCACTAGGGTGGTTCCACAGGGCTCCATCCTCAGCCCTGTGCTCTTGGACATCTTCATACATGACTTGGACTCAGGATTGGAAGGGACACCAAGCATGTTGCCAGGTGATGCAAATCTGGGAGGAGCTGCTGACTCCCTCAAAGGGAGGGACACCCTGCAGAGGAGACCCAGACAGATCAGGGAGACGGGCAATCACCAATCATTGAARTTCAACAAGGGCTGGGGCCAGATTCTGCACCTGGGATGGGGCAGCCCTGGATGTACAGACAGACTGGGGAATGAGAGGCTGSARAGCAGTGCCCTGACAGCCAGGAGGGCCAACCCTGTCCTGGGGACATCAGGGACAGCATCAGCTGGGCAAGGGAGAGGATTGTCCCTCTCTGCTCTGGGGCCCCCTCACCTCCAGTGCTCACCTTTTGAATTACTTGCTGGGATAAGTAAAACTGAYGGAGGAGATGCCCCGGCACTGTTACGGGCAATCAGAGTCACTTCRTAAGTTCCTTCTGGCAGCTGTAAGGTATGGTTGGTGCCGGTAACATTGTATTTCCTCACTGGACTAGAAAGAGATGATTTATCTCTGACAGTCACTTCATATTGCAAGATTACTCCATTGGCTTCAAATGGCTTCAGTGCCTGTCAGAAACACATATTTGATTAAGCTGATACTGAACAAATGTGATGCAAACCTTATTGCTGTCCTTATGGCACAATTAAAAAAWATGAGAACAAGGTAAGTTCCATAGATCAAATACCTGTACATTTAAGAAAAGCATAAATAACCTGTGCACATTGCTATGAAGCAGTCACTTCCAAAGCCTATTTCTGCTCTAAATACTCTTTCTTTGATCATACCTAGTGATTTAATAAAAAGCTATTCTTTAAGGACTGCAAAACTTGTTGATAAAACCCCCATTTTACAACACAATGACATGAAAGGAATCTCATAGCTTTGGCTGTGTTAATATAACAAATATGACGGAGCTCATGGACCAAAAGAAAGCAGGGGTTGGGGAGTGACCATAATTATATTCCCCTTCTCAGCTGGACTAATCATCCAGCTGGACACAGCAGCCTTACTGCAAACACATGCCCAGTGCTGTTTTAAACAACCATGGCCTCTGCAGTATCTCAAGGCTTAATGGATTTTGCAGGTGGGGTATCAYTGTCCAGTGTAGCCACATTTTAGGTTACACCAGAAGGCAAGACATGAAGCTATGCTTACTTCAAGTAGCAGTTCCAAATCCACCAAAGGACAACAAATGAGGAATCTGAAATTACAGACTGTATTTTATGTCACAGATGAGTCTCAGTTAAATGATGGCCTTTACACCTGAGCATTTAATTTTTCATAACTTGGTATTACAGTAAGAATACTAAAGTCGCTTCTCCTATCAAAAAACCCTATATCATTCCCAACCATCTCTCAAGGCTGTTGGGTAGATTTTTTCCACTTAAAACTCATGTTTTTAGAGGAATGCAATTTTTATCATTTGCTTTACCTTCCATAATAGATGCACARTCCAGGAAGATGGTGAGTGAGATGTGTCAATGATCCTCCATAAGGGTGGTCCTTTAGATGGTTCTGAGGAAACAAACAACGCTTGACAAGTAGAACTACTTTTATTTAATCTGTTTGCATTCATCCTTTGATTATCATTATATACTTACTTTCTTAATAGAAGCATATTAATATGCTTTTAAGAAAAGCCTATTTAAAAGCATTTCCTTACTTTCTCAATGAAAATAATGCTTGACATATTAAGTGGAAAATTTCCTGAAGGGATGAGCAAGACATGGGTGTATAGTATCAAAAAAACTGTAAGTCTCAATGGTGGGCATCTGCAATATTAGACTGCAGGTGACAATGCTGAGTGAAGCATGATCACACCTACAGYGTGCAGCCTGCATCCAGGGGCACAGCCCTGTATACCTGCACCCTGCAAACACTGCTACAGTCTTTATCCAACACTGTTCTTACCCCTCAATATCAAGTTACCTAAAAAAAAAGAAAGCGCACAAGAGTTAACAAGGATTAAAAAATTCTCCTGGCGGTAAGACTCCTTGATTCTAAAAGGGTAACAGAACTGCAGTGCTTTTGCACAATGCTACAGTACATTTTGGCATCGGTACTATGAAAAAGTGGTATTTCCACAACAAATTCCATTGYAAAGTAAAATGAACCAACCAACACTATACTGCATAAAGCAATAAAAARTGGCCAATCATTTGTGAGGGTCTTAGCCCCAAGACAAAGTTCATCTCAAAATGAATAATATCCTTAATCTTGGAAGACTGTTTTTTTCTCAGAGTACTTTATAGCACTTAGTGTATTACGAGGTTTTGGCTTTTAACCTCAAGTACCCCTCAGTAACACATATGCAGCGTGCATCTCATCTTTTATACTTTACATTTTGAGAACTATAAATTTAGGGAAAGGGAGCTCTTTTACTCATTTGAGTACCCAAATTGATTCACATGAAACAAACAGCAATTGTACATCTTGCCTAACAGAAATAATGAATTYAACATGACCTGCCTGATGTTCATTGATGTTCAACCTTTGTTCTGAGGCTAAAGTAAGACATGGGTACTTAATCAATATTAGCAGTATTTCTGCAAAGCCAATAACCACAGCAGAACAGCAATGCAACCTAAACAGGCAGGYAGCCCTGAAATCATCATTGCTCAGCCTGAGACAGAAAACAGAGAAAATGAAGTCATACTATTATTAGGAGCTGAAAAACAGMGATTAGAATATTGACATATTTTACAGTATCTCTCTCAGAGAAAGTAARTTTTGCACAGAATTGAAACAATGCCATTATGGATACAAATTCCACTTGTTTTAAACAAAACCTACAATAATCCCTCTTATTTCTTTTCTAAGATGACAAATGAACTCAATCAGAATAAAAAAGGAAGGGTTTCCAATCTGTTTTAATAATGGGACTTGTACTGGTTTCACTTGATGTGCACTGAAATGCTGCAGTGAACAGACTGCTCAGAAAAGACACACCTTGGAAGACACTATGGGACACACAGGACATTACAGAAACCAGATCACAGAGGAGCAAATAGGCAAAGCTAAAGCCCATTTAAAATCAGAAAAATATCAATCAGCTTGACACTGAAGCTAAAAAGCTATCACAACCTACTTATAGCAACTGGATGTAAGAATAGATTCCCTACTGAGTATCAGGTACACAACACTGGCTCCCCATTGGGTAGCATCAGCATAAGCCAGAAACTAAGCCAACCCTGCAGACTATCAAAGTTGGAAAGAAATGAAAATTAATGCTTAATTAAAAGTAAACCAGAATGTCATATTTAGATTGCTTTAGTGCATGAGAGGCTACACTTACCATATACACATTTTATATCATTGCTTTATTACGTYTGTGAAGAAGTCTATGTATCCTGTATGACTAGTATCTTCTGTTCTGTAACTGCTGATGATTGTTCACCTGTGACTTTTACTAGCCTTCTAAACATCAGCTGTTCATAAACTAAGGCAGTTGGTCTACTAAGAAAACCTTTTCTCGGCAGGATAACTTCAAGTTCAGCTTCTGTTCAGCTGGCCATTGCCAAATTGCTGAGCACTTCAGAAGTCAGTGACCTACTTTTATACACTACTTACTATCTTCAGTGGTAATCCCAGTCTTTTCTTCACTCCAGTCACTCCAATAGCCCAGTCCATCTTCCTTCATGCAACGAATGGAAAAGACATACTCTGTGTAGGGTCTGAGACCTTGAACACTGAATGAAGTTCTTGGAGAAGCCGTATCTTCAGGAGGAACCTGCAAATGTTAAAGATTTTAAAGGCACTGATCAAAATGCTGTAGAGCTGCATTCTGTGCTGCTTCAGCTGTGATCCAAGAAGGCTACCAACTACACATGCAACTAACACAAACAAGCTTTCTTTCCCTCTCATGTCCAAAAACTTCAATTCTCAAACATACTTTGGTAAAAGTTCAGTCAGAGTTGAGTGTCTTTACCAAGTATAAGAACATACATACACTAGAACAGTTAGGCAGCTACCTCAGGACAATCTCATTATCTTTTGTTTTTTTTTTAATTATCATCTTTCTCCTTCCTACATAATTCTGCTGCTTACTGATCTGTAGTATCCTGCCTCAAAATTCAGAACTTTGTTAGGTTACTTGCTTGACTACTGACTGCAAAATTATTGGTTACTAGAAGTTAAAAGTCCAGGATCATTGCTTCCACTGATCCAGAATACTGCTTCTTGAATGAAATTAAAAATAGTTTTAGAGTAGTTTATAGTTTCATTAATAGATTAATTAATTTGTTTTGTGCAGCTGTTACAAGAGCAAGGCAAGTTAGAAGAACTTGTCTTATTGTCCTACCAGGACAACATATCCACAAATCTTGGATTTGCAGACTAGATTGTGCAGGCCAGTGTTTATTTTAAAGTATCAATACAGGTGACCTTATTAGTTTCTGCATCTAAAGCCACATTAGTCACAAGGAGCTACCTGCTCCAAAGAGAGTATTTTGGTAAAATCAGAAGCAGTCTTCCTTCCAAGAACTCACAGAATTCAGAATACATTTGGGCCTTTGCTGGAGTACTGCTGCTCTGAGAGAAGGCTTAAAGTAAGGAAAAAACTGAGGAGCTATTAAAAATACGTCCACAGATTGATGTAACGAAAAAAACCCCGACAGCTCTTGATGACAGGAACATATCATAATACATTACAGGTAAGGCTTAATCCTTACACTTTTCCTGTTCTTGACTGCCTCACACTTGAGGCATGTACACAGGGCAGCCAGATTTTACAGAATTACACCATCACCTACATTGGAAGAGACCACTGAGTCAAACCATATACCTATCACTGATAGATCCACTCCTGARCCATGATCCTGAGGGGCACATCTAGACCTTTTCTAAACACTTCCAGGGATGGCAACTCTACAGCTTCCTTGGGCCAATTCTTGACAATTCTTTCCAGAATAAATTTTTCCTCATATCCAATGTAAACTGTCCCTGGCACAGCTTGAGGGCATTTCCTCTGGTCCTAATGCGTGTTACTTGGGAGAGAAGACTAACCCTCACCTCCTTTCAGGTAGTTGTACAGCGATAATGTCACCTCTGAGCCTTCTTTCCTCCAGGCTGGATAAGTCCAGCTTCTTCAGCTGTTCCTCATAACACCTGTGCTCCAAATCCTTCCCCAGCTGTGTTACCCTTCTCTGGACATGCTCTGCTCAGCACCTTGGTGTCTTTCATGGAGTGAGGGGCCCAAAATCAGGATTCAACGTGTGGCCTCACCAGTGACAAACACAGGTGGACAGTCAGTGCTCCTGCTGCCCACACTATTGCTGAGCCAGGCCAGGATGCCATTGGCCTTCTTGGCCACCTGGGCACAGCCTGGCTCATGTTCAGCTGCTGGCACCAGCACCCCCAGGTCCTTTCCAGCCACTCTGCCCCAGCCTGTGGCACTGCCTGGACCTATTGTAGCACAAGTACAGGTAGAGTAAGTTCTGAAAAGCATCCCAGCTTGATACAGTATTTACCCAAGCTTTGAATGACATTTACATTACTCATTTTGCACATGCATGGGAAGATCAAAATTCATTAATGTTCTATACTTCACATGTGCAAATTAAAATTTAAAATAAACATACTGCATTGTGACTGGGAGGACAGCAGAAAAGTCCACAAAGATATGAAAAGGTCTCCATACTCAGTCTCTGCCAAAAAATACCTAGAGCACAGCCTCCATGAACAGGCCAGATAAAMTTCCTTGGGTGGCCATGTAAGACATAATGAAATGAAAGTGAATGCTCTGAACTGCAACAGAAAGAACTCCAGTTTGACAGATGGCTGGGTTACAGCAGAATCATGGCAAGGGACATGGTATTACCTCCATCCAGTTTGTGTCACCAACAATCCTGTAGCGAATATTGAATTTCAGCGTCATCACTGCATCTGAAATCCTATTCTCCCAGAAAAGCTTCAGAGCAGTAGGCATTACTTCTGAACTGACTGATACATTCTGGGGAGACAGTGGTTTAACTGGAAAAGAAGTTAAAGTTAACTCCACAGCTGTACTTTACCATGCCTTTAGAAGCTGGCACACTATGTTGCCGCAGTACTATTCAAGACTTTCAGGACCTGAAATGGCTGCTAACTTATACTATCTTCTCAATCAGACTACTCAACACAAATTTGCTATGTGAACTGTGATGAAGTGTCTCACCATCCCGAGACTTTTGCCCAGCACAGTTCAAGCTCTAGTCAACAACACTTACGCAGTAATAACTTTTAGAGTGAAGAAACATTAATATACCAGTTTAGCAATATGCACAGAAGCAGCAGTAATGTTCTATTAAAGCTTTAAGGGGCATATAGTTACCAATGTCAATGGGATCAACAACAAGAGGATCAGATTCAGCCTTCCCAAGTGCATTGGTTGCTTCTACCCAGATCTCAGTGTTAACAAAGAACTGAATATCATTAATGCTGCAAGAATTGTTTACATCTTTCGGTATACAGTCAGGAAAGATCTCTTCTGGCCTAAATAAAAGAGAAAGAAAAAACAAGATATAAAGCAGTAAGTTTAGTTTCCTTTAGAGAATATTTTAAAAGAGATCAGAGTGAGCAATCAGTTTATCTTGTATGTTTCCCTTCTTTTGTAACTTTGCAAGTAGAGGGAAGGGAAGAAAATGTGGGAATGTCTTGTTCAGCCACAAATACATGATTCCATCAGAACTGAAACCAACCCAAAATTTCRTGCCTTCCAGTCACATATCTTCAAAAGCACGAGCTACAGCACTGTAATTAAATTTGTATAAAAACATGACTTGGCTTTAAAAATAAAAGAACAAGAACTGATACAATTAATCAAAAGCAACATGGCCCGTAACTAGAATACATTAGAAAATGGAGTCAGTGTTACCCACGTACCTTTCAAGAGTACAGTGTTAGATAGAGGTGCAATAATTTCTGTTCACCATCTTCTGCTACACTAACACTACATAGTTCTAGGGGGATCAGGAAATTGGCAAAGCATTAACATTTTCTATGTGTGCATATTTTCTACTACACCTGTTATCAAAACACTTCTGCAGAATGGGGTAGCTGGAAAGCTGCAGGCAATCATTCCTGTTTCCAGAGCAATGCAACAATCCTGTTCACACCATTTTAAACTATGAGAGATCATCCAAAGTGTTTGGAAAGTAACTTAAATTTGCTTTCTCAGGAGGAAAAACTTTGCTGAAGCTTTCATGTTAGGATTAGCTCAGAATAGTGTTTGTCCACAGTKCCTATGAAAATTCACACAGTTCCTTTACAAAATTCAGTAATTTTATGTTAGTTACTCTGCTTAGACTCATAGAATGGTTTGGACTTAAACAGACCTTTACAAGTCATGTAGTCTGATCCTCTTAAAATGAGCAGGGACCTCTTCTGCTTGCTTARAATGGGACAGAACTGCCAATCCAGAAAAGTGTAAAGGTCTGGGTATAGGCCCCTATTATTAGATGCATTGCACTCAAGCCACACTAATCATATATTTGAAGAATAGAAAACKATGAGATTACTGCTATTCCAAAACAAGTTCAGCAACAAAACTGATTCAACTAATTCAAGTCTGACTTAGAATTACTTCAATGCCAACTTCTTTAACTCTCCCCTTCCCCCTCATACCAGACAGACAGCAATGCTTCAGAAAACTGGTTCTTATGTTAAGAACTTTTCCAAAGAATCAGGAATTTCAAGGACTGCTGGTTTAGCATAAAAATATTCCTCAGAATTATTCAGATACTCTACAGAGTGTTACTTACCAGCTGTACCTCAACCTGAACTGAGTATCCAGGAATGTGTGCCTTCCAGGGTTCCAGGTACAATTCATAACATATCTCAAGACTGTCTTCTGATGCACAATGCAACTTAAGTTCTTGGGCTTCTCTGGAGGCACTGTACAGAAAGAGTTAATAATTAATCTATACACACATATCAATCCAGCAAGAATCYTTTTAAGTGTCTCACTAGAGTGATTTCTGTGAACATCAGAAGCATTTAATTTTTTTCTAAAGGATGTGGCAAAAAGTGTTGGATACCATCCTGCAATCAAAGTCAAGAAGCTTAAGCAGCTGCTTTGATGAATAGTAGGCTACATAATGATTAAGTACCTGCTAATAAGGAATAACAAAGGTTTCTCATTCTGAGCAGAAAATCTTGTATTAACCATCTCTCATCTAAATATATGTTAATTCATGCAGGAGAAAAATAATAACCACTACTGAATCAGCACATGGTGACTTTGCCAGTAACCTGAGCTCTAAAGGCAATTAATAGGTCTATTGTCCTCCTGCTGAGGTATGGAAGAAGCTTGAGCTCCAAACCCATGCAAGAAAACTTAGGGATCTTTATCAATGCACTGGTATGTAAGGGACTTCTTCAGAATGCAGCAAAACTATTTTCTTTCCTTTTTGAATTCAAATTATAACATACAAAGTTTGTTTCTACCTCCTATATTATCACTATTTACAACAGTATAATGTACTTGGAGAATCTTATTTGCTTTCAAGCAGAGTGCTACTACTACTAGTGTTACTAGTACAACAACCTTATTGCCTTCTTCCTGAGTAACTGTATTCTTCTCAAACCTGTTGACATTCTCATTATTTAGTTTTTCTTTAACTGACAGTATCAAAATCCAATAGCTTTAAATAAAAATCTCAAGACTTGTAATGTGAATTACAAATGCGGAATGTCATCTCTACTGCCATTACGTTTATAATCCTAAAATAATTTATCTGTCCTCACCTTTCCATGTATTTTACCTTTTTAAGATACTTTTTATTTTATAATTTCTGGTACAGCATTTACTCCTCAGAAATTAAAATGGACAACATTACTTTCCTGTGATAGCATTTTGTACGTCATGCTAGAAGCACATCATTTTAAACTGTGAACTCAAGCTGGCCTTTTGCATGCAGACCACGCAGCAACTGCAGTACCTTCTGCCATCACTAGGAGACATCAAAATAATTCATCAGCTCTATCATCTGATGTTTAGGACAATACAATACTGGTCCTATTAGCAGGACACCAAGTAATTAAGAAGCAGCATAGTAAGTTATTCACCTGACTTTCTCAAGACAGTCTTACCTAAAAGCATTTGGTCTGAACCATGCAAGTGTTATCATTCTAGAACAAACAAAGTTTGTAAGTAGTTAGAAGTATTTTCTTAGGTATAAAGTAATCCAAATATGTTCCATCCTTAAGGCAATTCTGGTTAGCTTTAAGTGATACAGATGGACTAAATGAATTTACGAAGAAACCATTATTTTCAAAATGTTAGTATGAAACCATTACATATCACCTGAAAGTATTTCCTCCAACTCTGATACAGAATCAAGAAGTAAGGAAGTAGGAAATTAACTTTTCTTATTTCAGTTAAATCCACATCTTTATTCTGTAATTCAAGTCTGATGCTTTTTGTTTTTCCATTTTTTTTCCTATTTCAACACTGAAACACACCAGTGTATTTTTTACTTTTTACAAAATTTTATTCAGTGGATATTGAGCAGCTGTGGTGGCATGTAWTTTGACTCAATTATGCAGGAACTGAGGGAATAAAAGCCTCAAGACGTACACACATTCTATTGTTTGCATTTTCCCATTTCTCAGAAAAAATTCTAAAACCCAATTAAAATATAAAAAAAGGTACTCACAGCCTACTGTAACTGTAATTCCATAAATGTTCTCTTCAATCTGTCCATCTGCTAAAATGTTGCATGTCAGAGGAGTAGCTAGTGAAGAAGTGTCATTGAATGTGACACTGGAAACTGTTCTGTTTATTTCCCGATACTGTTCTTTAGGTACCACTCTATTTTTAATCTTCCAGATAATCTGACTGGCATAGATATTGCCCAAGTCAAAACAACTCTCATTCAGAATGCATAACGCTGTGAAATTGGAACCAAGGGCCAGTACAGGTGACTCTGGGATGATGTGACCACATGACTGCACAAGTCCAGCTGAAGCTAAAAAGAAAACAAATTTCACATTTATTAAAAACTACACAACATTCCCTAATCACTATTGCTGATGCATCACTGGTGCAATGTTGAAAACACTACATTGTTGCATCACTGGTGCAATGTTGAAAACACTAAGCAGCAAACTGAGTAGTTACTTGACAATTATAAAACTGAAATGTGTTAGTAGACCGCCAAGAAGATTTAAGGGCAAAAACCAGTGTAGCGTTCTTTAGGCTTAGCAAAAGCATTTTATCAAGCTAAGAAAGCTCTACTAATAAACAGAGGCACTTAAATAGAGAGAGAGGAGAGTCAAGGGTTGCATGTTTATAMCTTTCGAAGGAGGAAGTTATTATACTTGAGGTTACTCTTTTGATAAAGAAGTATTTTTGTTAAGAAAATTATCACAGGAAAAATCAGGGTTAAGTGTGCACCTCTGTTGTGGTGAAYTAGTGTTAGAAGACAAGATGGGTCTATCCTAACACACCTTGTTTCTGTCCCCATATAACAAGTATCTAGAAAAAAAGCAGGCAGGTATTTCAAACATCTGATGTAACTAGTTCTGTATCTTCTTGTCTTTGAGACATGGAACTCTTACCATCAGGAGAACAAATATTCAACATCAGATAGAAGCCACAGGCCACCCAGTTCCACCTGGAAAACATGCTGCACAGAATTTCTGTAACAAGAGAAAGATACGTATTTTTAAACTATTACTCTTTACKTTAGATCAATGTCAAAATCAGATGTATTTGCTCTAAGATAATTTCTCACATATATATTTATTTTCCTGGAAGYGTCTGTATCTTCTCACGTTAGAATAGGCATACTGTTTCCATTCTCCCCACTGCTAAAAGAAAACCACATGTTTACTTCAAAAAACTGAGGCTGTTTAAAGCAGCCTTATTTGCAAGTTTAAGAAATTTATCAGCTTTAGGTTTTCACACTGTATATGAAAGCAAACTTCACTGGTAACTCTGTGGGAGGTTCAGTTAGAATACAGGGTGCAACACTATGGTTCAGGTTTTAAAATAAAACCCTATGAATTTGATTATGGTTATCAAACTTACCTAACTTTCAAGGGCACTGATACAAAAGCTTCAGAACAACTTACCACAAAACCATGTTTCTTATTCACAAGAGTGACTTAAAACACATTCAGGAATTACAAAGCACAATGCTTCCACATCAAGAACTGTTGTCTACTATAGAAAAAGCACTAAATTATTCAAAACTTTACAAGGGTGCTTGCAATTCCCCAAAAGCGGGAGCCCACTCGCTCTCAAGTTTTGACATTTCTAGTAAACACATCAGAGAAACGGAAGCATTCACACAGTAGCTTCCACCCCTATTGCTCTGAAGCCACTAAGTCTGTTCTGGTCTTCTCAACTTACAGTTTTAAAGCAGCCCTAAACTATTAAAGCAAGTGACCATTCTCTACTAAGCATATGAGCTATGTTACTTTTAGCTACATTTACACATCTTTACAGGAACAGGTAGACTGGCTTARTGAAATAAGGCACTAGTTCATAAGCTGCTTTCTAGAAGGAGACTTCCTACTATTCTTACACCCAGAAACTAAACATAGGCTCTTTAGGTTTACTGGATTTGAGATGGCCTACAGTAACACTGTTTCTGAAGTCTTATTTTCGACTAATCTGACAACTTCTTTGGAAACCAAGCTTTACCCCATAAAAGGAAACTTAGTAAAGTTTTAAGGGAATTCCACAGTATTCCCTAGACAGGAAAATTAATAAGCTAAACTTACTATTATCACAAGAAAAAGAAACTGCAATTCATGACAGTAAACATGGCTTTGCTTTGATTCCATGTAATTTACTTTATAATAGTGACAGAAGGACACAARGCATTTCACATTTACAAGTAAAACTAGACACACATTCCTTACACATCAACACAACTAAGCCATTTTTTCTTTACAAATCAAGATAAACAGTGTAATGTAAAGAAAATCTATTCACAGGAACAACTGTGATCTCAAACATTTATAGCAGAGTCTCTGCAGGGTTTGCCAACCTAGATGTCTTTCAGTTAGAACTAAAAGAAAACCCATCAGAATCACCCAGCAGTATCTTTATTTACTTCTATACTTGTTAGTTCATTACTCAAAGCCCACCAAAATGTTCTATATAGAAACTTTATACTAGAAACATTSCTGATTGGAAGACTTGACAAATATATTGACAAACAATATATTTGTTCGTCACTGGAAGTTTGTTGGTTTGCTGTTTGACTAAAAAACATTTGTCATCAGATTGTAGCTATATGACACTGAGAACCAAAAAGCTCTTAATTTTTTCTAGGCACTACATAAGTACTTTCACTGGGCTGAATATAAGAACCACTATACTGCTCTAAATGCAATGTATATTTGTATAGTTATTACAAGGGTATAGTAAAGTGACTATATCAACTGATTTTTGCTTCATTTGGAAGCAAAGTGTCCAATACCTGAAAAATAAGCTTTCTACCCACATATGAATTTCTGCATTTAAAAAAAAAATCCCAACTAGTTTAACAAATTTTTTATAAATTTCCATGGTGAATACAACCAAACTCTAAAGAGTATTCTCTTTTACTTAACATCACTAAATAAAACCAGTACATAGGGATCTACTTTAATGACTTATGCTAACACTTACCACAATACTGCTTGTTAATCAAAGCCCATTGAGCTCTACTACAGATAGACTTTAGGATCTGTTATTTCAAACAAGATTCATTTAAATTATTTCATCAGAACAATTTGAGTTGTARAAGATCTGAAATTCATCAGATGCCTGAGGGCAGCTACAAGCTAGGTAGAAAGAAGTAGGAGCTCTGCTAATTGCCAAAAGCTGCAAAACAACAGCAGAAGCACCTTTCACACTGCAGTGGAAAGAATGAAAAAAATGTAAAATKGAAAGTTTTTAAAATGTTGTTTAATTTCTCTCCCATTTGTTATTATGATTCATGCTACCTTASAATAAAGTCAGGGTCACTTAAACTATTGCATCATCACAAAGTTACTGGCTTTCTTTTGGGTCATTATTTACTAAAGTCAAACGGTATTTCCACAAAACTATTCACTGATTTTCACACCAGCAGTTATTAAGTATGGCTCAGGTTATGAAAAACATACTGCAAAGCAACTGAAAGAATAAATAAATAAAAAACAGTAACCCACTTAATATGTAAACAATAATACATAATTATCACACATTTTGTCTGAAAGTATGATTTTTTCACTGGAAATTAGGGATAAAATACAGTTTTTTCATATCAGTGCCATTTCTATATTCAACTGTATTCCAGACTTGATAAACAACATTTCAGTTGTTCCAAGCAGATTCAGTCACACGTAAGAGACTGAAGTTCAAATCTCTATTACTTTGCACTTTGAAAAGTTTAACAAATGTTTTGAGGGAGCAAGTAAGCCCTYCACAAATCATCCTACTTGATTCCACTGCAGTCAGCTCCCAAAAGGCATGGGAATGGAGCTTTATCCTCCATCACCTGCAAAGGAAAGTGGAAAGCCCACCCGCCTACAGTATGGAATCAAGCAGCTGAAACCACAGTGTCAAAGCCATGCCACAATTCAGCATATATCTACTTTAGGTTGTTCTGATGTATTTTACTTATCCCACCCCCTGCTGATCAATGTAGTTTGAAGAAGACTGAAGCTACACWCCCCCAAACCCACAAAGGRGCTATTACAATCCCTTCTAATGTGTGCTATTTTAAAAAAACTTTAGCGTCTCTGGCTTTTACAAGACTGATTCTTAATTGACATTTAGTTCTAGGGGAAAGATCCAGGGTTACACTAGACGTTTCCATCCATCTTSCCTACATGAAAGCCATAAACGAAATGAAGAAAAAAACAAAGTAAATGGCAGGACTTGAAACTAACAAAACAAGGAGCCATACTTCATCTTAGAATAAGGAAAATACTTCTGTGCAAACTAGTGTTTTCTTATCTGAGTGTGTAAAAATGCTCAGGCAAAAACACTACAGAAAACCATCATAAAAGCTACACCAAACCTTAAAAGACAAGACCATTCAACAGTAATGCTAAACACTAATTGTTCATCATTAACGATTTTAAATTAGATAAAGCTGTTAGTCTAGATGACAGAAAGCTCAATAATTTCTTTCACTCACTATGCACAGCTCAACCCAAGTTTTGTTTTACTGACCAGTACACTGTATATATATCTAAGGTGAAAGCTGAACCCAATGCTAAATGAACACTGAAACGGCTAGTCAGTTCAGATGCTTTTTTACTGAGAACAAAAAAACCCAAAGAGCCAAACCAACACTTTTTATCTGTATTATGTGAAGAGGCAAGGGAGACAGAGAAAGAAACTGACTTTAGAAGTTTGCCAGGTTATTCTCATGGTTTACTGGCAAAAGATCAAAATCCATCAAAATACTACTGAGTAATACCAGCATGGTCAATTTAGAATGCTGCTGGTGACAGTCCCTAACTCACAGAAAAAAAAATTACCTTAAAGAGGAAAAAAACCTGTTAAAATGCTCTGATTATTTCCATAAAGACAGCCTTAAAAAACTCAAATGTCATGATATCACCTCATTTAATCTCCAAATCAAATGGGACTTCTATTATTCTTCACATCCTGCAGCATTTTGAAAGGAAAGCACTAAGCCTTTATGCCTGATCTGTAAATTGATGCTTTGTCTATGAAAATGCAGTGCCTATGAAAAGCTAATAACAACTCTAAAATCAAACCTTATAGCACAAAGTAGCAACAATGTTAACTTTTAAGATCAACCTGTGACTAACAGTTTGTGAAGAAGTATCAGGCTTTCATGCAAAAAAAAAAAAAAAMMAARRRRAWWWTAYWSAGMRMRAGAGAAGTCTTAAAAATTAAGCTTATTTCATAAACCATGAGGTCTGCCCCAAAATGAACACAGGGATATGTCATTATATAATAAATCCATTTCAGAGAAGTAGCAATTCCTGTCCAAGTGATCTACAAATCACAAAGTCAGTTTAAGAAACTATAGCTAAAATAACCTGCCAGCAAAGCCAGCTTGGAAGTCAGGAAGTACAGATAACACCACAACCACCACAGGAAGGTATTCAGTCTATTAAGGCTCATCCTCACATCAATCACAAGAGATCAAAGGTTGCAGGAAAATGCATTTCCAGAAATTTCTCTTAAAAAAAAAAAACAAAAAGCAACCCCCCCTAAATTTACAGCCTCAAGAGGTAATATGCCACTAGGAATTCACATAGCTCAGGCAGACAGAACCAGGGATGTTTCACAAAGCAGCTGCTGCTTGAGATTTTTATAATAAGCCAGACTGTACTTAAAGCCATCTAAAAGATGTAACCATCCTCAAGGAATTCTGATTACTCAARCAGTAACTGCTTTCTAATTAAACGTATTTCATCTACAAGCTTCCTTCCTTTCTCCAACCTTACTTCATTCTTGGAAATATTTATGTTTTTATATCAAAAAACACCAGACACCTCTAAGAGAAACACTTGAAAATATTACCTATTATATGAATAGAATATTCTAAAATACATTTTTGTATTTAAAATATCTACATACAAATGAAATCTCTATCCCTTTCACCACCTAAGGAAGTAATTTCTCTGTATTACTTATTCCTCTGCCTCTAGAAGAAGGCTTATCCCTGGAGTTTTAGTAGAGCTCTCAGAATAATAAATATAGAGGAAAAAAAACCCAAAAAAGTACACAGTTTAAAATTACTGAAATACCTAATTAGRGGCACCAAGTATTAGCTTGCAATAATTAAGTTCCTTCTGGTACTTCTTAAAACCATAAATCAATTTCTCTGAAATACTTTAGAATTTTTTCACAGCTAGCAAGTAGTTCTAGTCCAAAGATCAAATTAATTTAACAAAGTAATGTCTTAGCACTCCATGTTCTCATTTTGAAATCAAACCTTCCAGACTGATCACAAGCAGTGCTGCTTCTCTAATTTAGACAGTTCTTGCTAATACAAGAATAATTGATGAAAACATGGCCAAAAAGTTTATTTAATTTCACATAACTGTGCTAGTGCTAATCCTCCAGACAAGCAGCATGGGAACATTTGGTGTACTCACTTACAGATGCGTATCTATCTGTCTCCACAGCCAAAAATACTCATCTATTAACTTTAAGAAGATTTCCAAACATATAAACAACATCCAAATAATTACTCTGAAAATGCTCAACTTTTAGGAAGCAATCTCGAATTTTCATCACCCACACTTACAATCTTATTGTGCTACACCATCATACAGATAAAAAAATCTGTCCAAAAGCTACACACTTTGAGCAGAATATTTTACATAATTATGCCTCTGAAAGTAACAGCATATAGGAAGCATAAATGCTGTATTTTTATGGAAAAYAGGGTGAAAGAAAAAAATACCTTAACTCCCAAGAGCATTCAACCTCTTCAAGCTGTGGATTCCCTTTCCCCGTCCAGCTCTCTGTGACAGATAACTAATGACAGAACTATAATCCCATATAGTTCTACCACCTGGTAGCAGAACTACAACTACGTGTAGAACTATGCCTTCAGAATGCATCAGCAGTAACAAGCAGCCACCAGCTGGCAAACCCCTAGTCAGCCTAAAACAAGCATAAAAACTGAGACTGGGAATTACTCCCCTCAATCCTGCCAACACACTTGGCAGACTGCTTTCCTTTGTGCCTCAGTTTCATCATCTGAGAGATGAAAATAATGATGCCGATTTTTTTTTTAGGGAAAGCATCAGAGCCCCACTACAGGGATGACTGGAGRTCAGGACCACATGGGGAATAACCAGCTGGCCCCTGTACCCGCTCCTCCCTAATTCCTCAGGGAATTCCCTCCAGTACTCGGACCAGCAATAAGACGAAAATTGCGTATCTTTCAGGGCAGCAGTCTTCTACCATCTACAGGCAACACGAGCAGACAACTTGTGGTGATGGCAACAGAACGCAAATCTCTTCATCCAGCAAGTGCCTGCCGACGGCAGAGCCACGCTTATCTGACAGTCGAAAAAGCCGAAAGACRCGAGTCCCGTGAGGGTCGCGACATCTCTGCGAACTGAGACGGCGGCACTAGCCACCACCGCTCTGGGGAAGAGCGCAGATAACCTTCAGCCTGACCGTCCGCGCCCCGCCGGGGGCACGGCAGCGGATGGGGCACGGCGGAGCGGCCCGGCGAGGGGCTCGGCACCCCCAGGCCTCGCAGCGAGCCGCCCCGGGCGAGGCCATGTTGCGCTCTGAGCGTCATCGCCGGGCACCTCCGCCGGCGCCGGCGAGGAGAGGCTGGACGAGACGAGACACCGCCGCGGGGCACGGCTGGCGATCGGCCCGGGAACCGAGTGGCGCAAGGCCGCCGTCCACCCGCCCACCCCGGCCCGCCTCCCGGTCAGCCCTGAACGAACGCCCCGGTGCCCCCGCCCGCGACGCAGGGCCCGGAGGAAAAGGACGGCCCAGCATGGCCCCCGCCGGCGGACACCCCTCAGGGAGAAGGACGYCGGGGAGGGGAAGGGGAGCCCCGCACACGGCCGCACACCCCAGCCCTTACCCAGCGCCGCCGCCCGCGCTCCGCCGCCGCTGCTCCTAAATAGCGGCACGGCCGCCTCGCGCCATCGCGCCGCCGTCCCGCACGCGCGGCCCCGCGCCCGGTCACGCTCCCGCCCCGCCCGAGCCCCCGCGCACCCTTCCCTCCTCCTCCGCCCACGCCGCCATTGGTCCGCGGGGCCCGTGACGTCGCCGCAGGGGGCGGGGCTGCAGGAAGGGGCGGGGCTTCCCGTAACGCGGCGGCCCGTGCCAGGATCCCGGCGGTGCGGGGGGCGCGCGCTGGGGGTGGGAGCGACGGCGGGGGGCCCTGAGGGAGGCGGTGCCCCTCCCCCGCACCGCTCCGTCCCGGCCGCCGGCCGTGCCCCATGCCCCCCGCAGGGTTCTCCCGGGAAGGTGTGTTCTAGCGCTGGGCGGCAGCCGCGGGACGCCCGGCTGAGGACAGCCGGACCCTGCCTGGGCCGCCGCCGTCCAGCTCTGGAATCTTCTCCTGGCCCTTGCCCGGCCGGGCCTGCGCGAGCGGCGCAGCGGGGGTGTTGTCCTGAGCAGGCCTGAGGAGCCAGCGGCCTTCCCGGCGTTTCGCAAGACTCCCTGGGGAGAACGGAGGGCTGGAGAATGCGTTTGTCAACAGCTGCGGTGTGAGCAAAGCGCTGCGATCCAGAGCAGTCTCTGTGTTTCAGGCCCTGAAAATCGGTCAGGATGCCAGACCCTGAGAAAGGCGTTTGTGGAAGGCTGGGTTACTATGGAATAATGATCCTTGATATAGATCGTTAATATGATCATGACCCAGCTTATCCTTGGCCATTTCTTAATTCAGTAACTCTGAAAAATTACTTTTGTAAATCAGACAGAATCATGTGCTCTAAGATGCTTTGTTCATCCGGATCAATTTTTTTTCCAGTTCATGACAAAGAAAGAACACATTTCAGTGCCATGCCACAAACTTGGTGTTGAGAGTGTCAAAGGAGGCTGTTCCTACTGAGGGAAGTACCAGACATCACTGATGCATGCCAGAGTGGCTTCCTGCTGTACGTGTTAGGGTTTTGCCCCTTTAGGTCTTAAATTACATTTGGGTTTATGTAGGTTTTGAGGTATATTACACTTCTAGTTACATCTTTAGAYGAGTTGGCAGACTGGCTAGGTAAAARAAGACTAGATAAAAAAAATTGGCTAGATCTAAAAAATCYAGTTCAGTACCCTGTTTCAGGCACTGGCATGAGCTGCTAATAAGACAAGATTTGGAAATTTGGAAGAAGACAGTGGAACATAGTCTGTTTCTCATGGATTTAGTGCCAGTCTCTGATTATGCTTGGTGTAATGTCTAAAAGGGCTTAAAAATCCAACAAAAATGTTGTTGCTAATTCTGAAAATATTTTTTCTATGCAACAGAGTAAAGCTGGATGGACACTTTTAAATGATCATTTAGTTGCCCTGCTTTCATAACAGCAAAATTGTCTGTACTTACATAATTTCTGATAAGTCCTTATCTAGGCTGCAGATTAAATTTATTACTTTATGTCCCTGCTTGCAGCTGATGCTGTCTAGTAACATTAGATAACTGTAGATACTGCTGTTTTCTTCCACTGGTGGTCTCTACATTCAATAGACTTCAGTCCTTTACATTTTCTTCTACAAGACTTTCAGTGTTCAAACCCTTCTTAAGGTATTAGGACAAATGACATCTGGGAAATAAGTCTCACAGGTTTTTTTTCAGTACAATAGAAGCATTACAGTTGGTCGCTTTTGCTTTCTCACCAGATAGTGGTTAGTATGTTTGTGTTTACACTGGTTCTGGGCTACAGTTTGAGACTGTACAAGTACAGTTTGATTGTATAATTGCTGGATTTCAATATGCCTGCTTCAGCATCCTCAAAAAATTGGAGTTTGGCAACAAAACTTCAAGTGGAAACAGGCTCTAAGTAGAAGGACCAAAAAGTAATGTTTTTTCTCTTGTTCTAGCATGTCTTCTGTYACTTGTAAGATACACTTGAGTTCTGCTGCAAAATAGTCATTCCAGAAGTAGACTCTCACTCTCCTCCCTCCCCCAGCCAACAGAAAGCTTTTTATGACATTCTTATTCTGAAATSCTATAGCCTGAAGTGATTCCTGGTATTTTGCCAGAACTAGTAGAACAACCTCCCACTTCCCTTCAAAACCTGTGAGAGGACTGTAAGCTTCCCTTACATATGACATACATTGTAACTCTTCAAATAATCAAGAGATTGTATATTTCACAGACTATGGACTCAGTGTACAAGTATGTACACATACCTGAAGTTGTGTAGAAGAACAAAATAGTTTGTTTGCAACTCTACTTAATTTTTCTGTATAGGCACAAAATACCATTTATTCATCAACAATTTTGTTGATTTAGCCAAATCTGAGTGTTCTTAAACACCAGCCATTTTCTGGTGCAAGCAGGTAAAAAGTTAATAGGATTACAACTGCCACTGGATAGAATCAGGACATTTGGGATCCCTGGTAAAGAAAGAATTAAGCCATTCAAGCATGTTGTGAAGTGCCTTTTCTGTACATGGATGATTTCCTGGAAAGACTCTTTAGTTTGATTTACTGCTTCATAGTCTTCCCTACTCAGACATGTTATATGGCTTTGTTCTGTACTGGATGAGTGGTATAGTACCGATATATAGGTAATACAAACACCAGTTATTTAAACTTTAAAATACAAAGAGAAATGAAAAATTCTGATCACATTTAAAAAATGTTCCTGCCAGCTAGTCTTTTAATCTGCGCATTGAATAAAGCATTATCTGAAATGTTTATTTTTTGTATGTAATTAAATGTTTGGTCATATATTCCCTAAATATGTGAGGCAAGAATATAAGAAAGCTAGTTGTCAGGAATTGGAAGGTCTTTGTTATCTACTACCCTCTGCTTATTCACACTGCAGTTTATATTCCAATATAGTGCCCACATCAGGGCTATATAGGAATATTTCCAAGCTCCCGTGATACACAGTTAGGATATCAGTGGGTGAAGCATGTCTTCACAYCCTCTGCTTTCTCAGTCCCAGAAAGGAGATAGCCTGGAAGTGTAGAGATGGGCACTGACACTTGAGAAAGCATGTAGCTGTTGGCAAAGGTTGATAGCTGTTCAACTGTGGGAGTAGATTTTTTGGAGAAGCTGTGATTGCTGAGGAATAAGCTGGTACCACTCTATGGATATTTTTAGCAGTTTTATAACAAGTTGTGTGAAAATCTGCTGTCTGTGCAAAATCCACTGAATCTTACAACAGATGAGCCACAGAGAAGAAAAGTCTTTCTGGAATGTATTATTATTTTGGTATAAGGACATGGAGCATCCTATAGATGCATCAGGTRTATGAAAATATTTCTCACTGACTACATGTGGGGTTTTTTTGATAATGCATCACTCTCAGAACAGGGATGTTGGGAATGATTCTCAGTAAGGGAGAAGCTGAACAACAATGCTCTTTAATGGCAACGTTCTAACCCATTCCAAGATATTTTCTGTGAGATAGGTGAATCACTATATAGAACTCTTTGCATGGGAGGTGCAATGAAACATCCAAAGCCTCTTGCCAAACTGTTGATGTTATCTCAGCTTGTATCACATCTCCTGAGCTTGAACTTAGAATCTCCAATGTCTGATATTCTTTAACGTGAAGAGTCACTTTATGTTGTCCCCTTTGGCCTGAGTGGTCAGAACAGTAGCAGACTGTTGTGTTGAGGCCACAGTCTTGTAGGTCTTAAAGTCATGGTGAAGTCCTCTGAAGATGTAGGGAGGAGACAGCAGCAAGGAAAAAAAAATGCCTGATGTAAGTGTTGGGAATGATTTAGTGACAGTTGCAGCAGTTCACAGCCTTTTAACTTACCAAACATGAGTAGCTGAGTGTCAGCAAAAAATGTACTTAGTAATTCATTGCTTCCTCTTGAGGGAGATGGGAGCATATCGCTTTTTCTCGAGAGCAGGTAGGTGTTTGCAGTTTGTGTGACAAAYGAGTAAAGTTCACTGAGCCACAAGCAGCTGTGATGGCAACCTTTTGTGTACAGTTGGATGCTTGATGGCATTTCTTTATAAGGGAATCAGGGATGCATAGGAATGAACTCATTCTTTAGCTTGGCTATGCCCAGTGAAAGGGCATAAAACCTGAGACTGGACAAGACGTTGCGAAATTCAGCTGGAGTCTGTAGAGCTTCATCAGGACTTCAGAACTTCAGGAGAATCTTGTGATRTTGGAAGAAGCTAGGACTGGGGATATCTGACTGTCACATGTGATACGAAAATAATCCAAAGCTTTCCTTGCTAGGAAAGCTTTGGATTGCTCAAGAGGGCTTGACCTAGTTCYTTCTGATTCTCAAGAATAGGAATGGTAACATCATGATGCTGCAGCAGGGCATATAGRATAGAAAGGAGATTGGTTATAGCCCAATTTAAATTAATAGAATAGCTAAYGGAGCACTGTGCAGCCTAGCAATCTTTTTGTTTTTCTGTGGTGGGAATCACAGCGCTAACGACATTTTACACCTAGACTGGAAGCTTTGACTGATGGAACGTATTGCTAAGGGGTGTTTTTTAGGAAAAGATAGTGGGTAGGATAATCAGAAAAAAAGTGGTCTGGTCTTCACTGGAGGAACAAGACCAAAAGTGAGATCAGAAAAAGGAAAACAAATATGAAATTTCAGTGAAGATAAAAAAAGGTAAAAAATTAAATTGACCAAATTGATCAAAAGGATTAAATAGATCAGTCAGAATGAGCAATACAGTTCACTGAGAAGAAATGCTCATCCAGAGCTAAGGTGACGCGAAGGTGTTACGCTGCGGTCTTGTACACCACGTGGGAGAGCTGCCCATGAATTTAGTATGCTTTTGGCAGCTGCTGGAGCTTAAATGCATTTGGAGTAATTCTGCACACACAGACCAGAMTGTGGATGTGTCCTTAAGGCAGAACTCTTGGGCAGTGAGTAAGAAGACCCAACTAGGAGTAGCAGAAGATTATTAAAAAGAAAATGACGTCTCAGATTGACTGGAATTATGTTTGATACTTGGCCACAAAGACTTTCATGAGCAGTATAGCCAATAAAAAATATGCCAGAAAGTGTAAGTCAGTACTTTTTTGCCAAAGTAATKAACTATTTGCACAAAATAAAGTCATGTGTGAAGAACAGCTGAGCTGGGCCCAATTATTTGGGCTGACAGAAGGCATGCTAGCAATAGAAAAAGGCATTCTGAAACAAAGGCTGTGGTTCAGCCTRCTCTGTTAYGGGAAGCCAGTCTGTCTTATATCAATGTAATTTTGGATTCTTTTCTGATGCCAACCTTTTAAAAAACACATGGGTGGCACTTCTGTCCTTTCCAGTGAGCACAGGAGCAGTTCTAGTCAGGCAAATTAGCACTGGCCATGGTTACCCAGGCCTTCCCTTGAGTCTTGGGTAGGCTGTAACAAGATTCTAGCTGGTGCAGAACAGTGCCATGGACATGCCTTTTCAGATTGGATGATGACTGGCAAACAAGGTGTGGAATCACAAATGGAGCTCATGTTCTTGATCCTCAGCTGCAGAGTGTAGCAAGGACAGCACAGGGGTGCCTAAATCTGTGCAACRCACTGTGGTTGCTCCATTTAGCCTTAGCCTCTCCCGACTAAGGAGAGGCTAAAACTTGCCTGCGTGAGATCTGGTGTTAGTGGAATAACTGTAGACACAAAGAGTGTGTATGAGTTAAGCTGTGGTTGGAAATGCTGGCTTTCGGATACTACAGCTTGTGACTTCTCAGTAAAGGATGTATTTAAGATGTATTTAAGAAACAGTCTATGTGTAGCTTGCAGAGGGGAAATATGCTGCAGGCAATCTACTGACAAGTCCTTTTTGTATTTTTCTATGCTACACTGAGTGTTCTACACTATACCACAGAAATCAATACAGTGAGATGCCACTTGATTGCCAGGAAGTGAGCTATCATAGTGATAGATAGAAAACTGTCTTGAAGTGACACGTTTTAAAAAAGAGGCCTTGACAGCACTGTGCTTCAAGTTTTCTGCTTGAACTGTTAGGATACACAAAAGSCTGGCGCCTGTTGCTACAAGTAAAGACTGTGGAATTCACAGGGAAGTGCATTCTCATCACTAACTGAAGCTGAATTAGTAATAGATAACCCCTCACTGACTGCTGCCTTATGGTTAAATAGGCTAATGCTGTTCTGAGCAATTAAGGATATACATGGTAAAATGTATTCAGTCCTGAGTACTGATAATATCATCAAAATGAATGCTTTTGTGAGAAAGAGTAACAGCWTTGTATGATGAAAGAATGAAGACCTCAGAATAAGAACAATTGAAAAAGTAGCAACAAAATTCAGCATGCCAGGTATAATTGTGTGTAAATGTGCAACTAAGAGATGCAGAAAGGGATGTAGCATTTTTTTTACATGCAGTCRTCTAGAGCATAAGGTAAACAACAGAACAAAAGAGAACAAAGGAGAATATTGGCTTTTGGTAATTATTTCTAGTTGCTGAGACAATATACTATATATATATATAGCATAGCTTCCACCAGCTACAAGACTAAATAATTTATATCTGGAGTGAAGAAGTACCTAGGAAGCTTATGCATTCGCTAAAAAATTAAAAGAAGCAGTAATTATTTGTATAGCAAATTCATGTGGCAACTTCACATATGGTACAAAGATACAGGTAAAGATCCTTGCCACTGCCTTTGAGGATCCACTTTGTATTTTACATTTCTGGTTTCATTGATCTAGTTTCTCTTCTTCTGCTATCCACCATTTATTCACCATTCTTTACCATTTGTTAAGAGTTCTTCCTTTCTTTTATCTCCTTTTGCTCTTTTTTGTCCTTTGTCATTGCCAAACTCACATTCACATTTGTTCCTGTTTTTTCTGCTCCCTTTGGCATTACCTGTTATATTTACAAGTTGTCTAGCATTAGTCTGTCAAAATAATTCCTTTTAAGAGTTATTTTAGGTTAATTGCCTAAAAATGCTTTTGTRCTCAATTTATACCGTCACTCAGCTATATAACCAATAAAATTCTGCCAAAAATCTGAGGTGATAGAGTTCCTTTTCCTCTTATCTCATCAACATGGCATAACAAGTGCTTTGCAGTCAGAATTAAGCAAACAAAAATGATGGTGATTATGCAGAATCAAGCCCAGTTTGTCAGATTGAAATTCCTCCATAATGCCAATAACACTGAAACCTTGCTTTAAGAGACAAGCCAGAGACATATGAATCCTAGCCTGAGAGCATCTCCTTCACTGATCTGTGAAGCATTCTTTATAGAGCTAAGGCCCCATTGTAGAAATTGTCATTGTCACTTGATATACTGTTACGAATATTTGTAATCAAATTTTACTTCCAATAACAGAGTTTGGTATGCTTTTCTTTTGGTATGTGATTTCTTTTTCATTTTGTTCTCTCACTCACATTTTCTAGATGTATAAAAGTATGGGAAAAAAAAGTAGATCTTCCCAAGAATCAGAGATCCTAAAAGACAAAAGAAAACAGCAGAAGAATGTTAGTGGTAAGATATGTAACATACACACCAAACTATTTGCATAAGCATAGACCAGTGCTCCCTCATTCTTTACTTTGTCATTGTCTACTCATTTCTTTTTCACTTTCCTGTGTCTTTCCTTTTGCCTTTCCTTTTTTCTGTAATTGGAGCAACTTGTCATTCATTCTGTAAGGGTTTACTTGAAAGTATTTTGTCTATAGTTAATTAAGCAGTGGGAGAATACTCTTGAAGAGTTCTACATACTGAAGATCAGGTTCAAGTCACATCATTGTCAGTTTATCCTGAGAGATAAAGACTTTTCATATTTCAGTGCCTTTTCTGAATAGATCCTTTATGGAACTACTTKCTGGTATTTCCTCCAAAGTTATAGTTAATTACATATTATTTGAATTTTATCATATGACTGCATGCGACAATCAAATCAACTAAAATAATGATTCATTCACCAATYGGWAGGGACATTAAAATTTTTACTATCCTGATAATTTGTATGTAGTCCTTAACCATGTGAATAAATGTATTTCAGAAATGCTTATAAATTTATATATCACTCATCATTGCCTGATGAGCTTGATTCAACAAGAGTCATTAATAAATTTCTTCTAATACATTGGATACAATGAAAATTTCACAGATTACGTTGATATTCTCCTCCTAGCTTCTTCTTGTCAGCTTCATTATATAAATTGCATGCATGTCAACATGTAACATGTTGGTATAGAAAATATGCATTTAAACTAAGTATTTGGAAAACAGTAGTGTGGAGTTGGATCATCTCATCTTTGGATGTGTTGCGTGCACTGTTCCCCCGTAAGCTGATAAGTGGGTAATACAAGCTTTGAGAGAAGAGTAGAACCATAGCACCTCCAGAGTTTGCTTTCYAAAGTATTTACTAAATTATTTTACAATTCTATGATAATCAATAACTTGTCACTAAAGATTGGGATATTAGCCCATATGCTGTCCAATGCATTTACTACTTACTGAATTACTGGAATGTATTCAACATGACTTCTTAATTTTTTTWAATGTTACATTTATGCATACCCTATTACAAATTTAAATGTGCATCACTGATWATATACCTACTTTATACAGACTTWGAAGACCATTAATGCCCAGAAATACAGCAATATGTTCACAATAACCAACCATCTCCTATGGAGTGATTCCATGTGTAGTGTAAAGATGTATTCCATGTGTCATTTTGAAAAAAGGTGCCCTATAGGGCCTTCGTGTTACCCTTTGTAGTTCTGGGAAAGCTTTTCAAATGTTGTCCAAGCTATGGTCTGAAGTTTCTTTGCAAACTCTTGGCGGGTCAGGGCTTTGTAGAACATTTGGTGTTCTCAGGAATGACCTGGTAGCAGCTGTCTGTCTGACCTCCTGAAGTAAGTGTCAGGCTRTCCTTTTCCTTCTTTGTCTTCTTTAAATCTTGTTCTGCTATATTTCTTTTCCCTGACATTTGCATCTGAATTTATTTCGTTTTGTCCAGGGCATGTATCCACTCACAATCCAAATTTTAGGTTAGGTAGATTGGTACCACAGCTTATGATTGGGGGGAATCCTTGTTACTGACAGAAATACTATGRGCAGGTACAGAGGGGAGAAAAGGAAGCTGTGAATAACAAGGTGCTGTTCTCAGTGCCTGAGTTAGGAATTTATGGTGGCTGTATTCAGCACTGCTGAGGCCACACCTCGAGTGCTGTGTCCAATTCTGGGCCCTCAGTGCAAGAAAGACACTGAGGTGCTGGAGTGAGTCCAGAGAAGGGCAGTGGAGCTGGGGAAGGGTCTGGAGCACCAGTGCTGTGAGGAGCAGCTGAGGGGGCTGGGGGTGTTTATCCTGGAGCAAAGGAGGCTCAGGGGTGATCTTATCACTCTCTACAACTGCCTGAAAGGGGGCTGTGGCCAGGTGGGGGTCAGCCCCTTCTCCCAGGCAATCAGTGACAGGATGAAAAGATATGGCCTCAAGCTGTGCCAAGGTTGGTACAGACTGGACATCAGAAGGAAGTTTTTCATGGAAGGGGTTATTAAATGTTGGGAGATATCTGCTTAGGGAGATGGTGGAGTCACCATTCCTGGAGGTGTTCAAGAAATGACTGGAAATCGCACTTAGTGGTAATCGGTAATCGGATTTGATGATCTTAGAGGTATTTTCCAACCTAAATGATTCTGTGATTCTGTGAAACTAGTACCTCACATACAGATGAGCTATTGACGGTATAGTGGTGGGATCCTGTCCCCTGGGAAGCAGCAGTTCCTGGCTGCTGCTGAGTTTCTTCCAGCAAGTTCAACCACTGAGTTAGAAAACAAAAACACAATCTGACATATAATCCTTGACAAATTGCTGACCCTTGTATCTGAGGGATGACAGGAAATTTTTATCTGTGTTCACACAATTCTTTTCTCTGTAAGCAGCAATTCTTTGTCCTTAGCTTAGGAAAAAAGTCTGTGTTGAAGACAGGAAGTTCAGTCTCATTTCTGTGTGTAAGAATTCTCTTTTAGAGATGATTGAATTCAGCCATGTCTGAAGTGAATGTAACAATTGTTTAAAAATGTGAAGTCTTAAATGATATCCAGCTGATTCTGTAGGGGAATTTTGCTGGCAGGAAGAAGTTAATTGTTCAAAGCTGGATCCAGATCAGGATTAGGTTTATTGGCTCACACACTGTAAACTTAATAGCTCTAATATGGTAACTGACATATTTTTTTTATCATTTGTGAGGATGTGCAATGCTGTAAGAAGGTGTTTTCCCAGCAAGCTCAAGAAAAAACTTTTTACCTGTTCATTATTCAATTACACTTTTATTGAGAAACAGAATGTAAGCTATCATAATATTCTAAWATTTACTGAAAAAAAAATCCGAGTAGAAGTTTTTCAGGTCATAGTTTAGAATTCCTTAGTTTTGCTTTCTTCACCCCCTCAGAATGGTCAGAGTCAACATGACCAGTATGTTTTCAGTGTTCTCATTTGTAGTAATGTGATGTTATCTTGGTGATGTGATTATCCTGAAGAATCACAGCTAGATTTTTGTCATATTAAGGGCTGGCAGATTTGGTTCCTGAACCATGAAGTGAAACTTAACTGATGAAAATCTAGACCAGCAAAGCTAATGAGTGTTTTATTAGTAACCCTGTATGGTAAGGATGTTGTCTGAGGAATTAMATCTTCAGCCATTATTAGAAAGTTAAACACAAATATGATTTTATGTTAATCCTAATTCTGATTTTATTTTAATAAATTGGTGTTTGCTGTTGAGTTCAATGACAACTGAACTAGACTACCTTGTTGAATTCTGCAAAATTCAGCTGACCTCTTCTAATCCCTCTTATTTATATAGAAGCTAAGGTATCAGTACCACAAAGGAGCAAATACTTTCAAGAAAATAMTCAAGACAATGAATTTTCATAAGAAATATCTTATTTCATCTCTAACTTCAAATCTAAMTTAATACACAAGTTAAAAGATTTTAGAGGTTATAGCCCATAGTGAGGATGATGTTAGTATTGCCTTTAAAGTAACTGTAGGGAGGATGAAATTCAGATTTACAAAAGAAGGGAGATAAGTCTGTCTGCAAAGAACAGAAGAAAGAAGAAAGAAATGAAATTGTCTGTTCTTAAAACAAGTTTGTCTCAGAAATTAATAAGAAGAAAATACCAATTTTTAGTTAAAACAGGCAAGACATTTTGAATTACGTACATAAGAATAGGATCATTGTGAAAATACCTTGAACTRTTCAGAAACTTTATAAAATATTGGCACAAAAATAAAGTTATTTCAAGATACAATAGTATTGTTTTTTCCTCTTCATATRTTGTTATGGTTAATTGAGGAGGAAAGGTTTTCTAGGATACATATAGCCTATATCAGGTAAAAGAATCTTCACTCCAGCAGGAACCTTCTTAAGCTGTATAAAACTTGATGCTGTTAATGCAGTATATCTGTGTTGAATGAGTTTGACTTATTTGTGCCTGTATGTAGAACTTTTTGTTTGTTTGTTTGTGTATGGGGTTTTATTTTGTTGTTGTTTTTGTTTTTTTTTTTTTTTGTTTGTTTGTTTGTTTGTTTTGTTTTTTTTTAATGAGTCCAAAATGCAGACAAAAATGTCACTTCTGGCAGACAGAATTGATTTTCTGCAAGGGAGTATGATATGTTTTGTGAACAAAAAAAATGTAACGCCCAAATAATGTTTTGTAATATTGTTCATGGAGACTGAAAAAACAATGTTTCTTTGGAAAAGATTAATGTATAAAAGAAGAAGTAAAGGGGAATTCTGTAATCAGTGAAGTTAAATGTTTTTCCATTGTCTAGATGGTCAGTTTTCATCCTCAGTTTTCCAAAAATGGACTATGCAGGTGAGTAAAAGCAATCTAGCCAAACTGTAAAGAAATGTCACAGTAATAGAGGTGCTCTACATTTTCAGCCTTCAATGGTACATTTTTTACAATGTGTATCTTTTCAATTACTGTTGATTTTTGAAACATGGATGACAATGCTAGCGTCAATTTCTTTATGAAAGTAAGCGACAGTGTAATGGTGAAAGACAGGATGCTCACTGCTTGACTGACTGACATATAGCTTGAAAGGAAGGGAAGCACAGTGAATCCACTTCCTATTTGAGTCAAACCCTAGTTCTAAAAAAAGAATCGCTGATAATAACAACAAAGTAAGTTATGTGAAAAGGGCCTAAAACTGTCAAAGTAAAAAGGAGGAAAGCACAAGTAACAAGATTATTGAAGAGATACAGAGGACATTGTGCTTCTGTCAGTGATATTGGGGTAATGTATAAATTTGAGCTAGTGCAAGAAAAAGGAAATTTRTCTTTTATTGTTTACCTTACACAAATAATGCTTCAAATAAATTGCTTTAAGCAATAGACTTCTGTGAAATGCCACCAAGTTTCAACCTTTAACCTTCTATATTTCTTGTGCCAGGACCTCTGGGGTTTCAGTTGTTTTTTGGTACAATGGGCACGTAACTCATTATTCTGTGAGACCAAACATATTTCTCTATTTTTCATGAATGTGTTATATACCTAGCTCACTTCTTTTGATTCTTACTGATGACAGCGTTTGCTGACTTTTCAAAGGTYTGTTAGGTGACTGTTTTAGGTATAGTAAGCATTATGTTGTCTAATGTAGGTATAGGAAATACTTCTTAGCCATGTAATAACACCAGGAGGAGTTTGGATAATTTTATCATCTTAGTCTAATGTTGGTTGTGGTATACTACTAGCAGAGTCAAAACCTGCACCATTCCCACAAGTTGTTAAAGCTTTTCCTAGCAGCCTGTATTTCCTAGACACCAGTCAACATCTAAGCAAGGCCTTGCATTTAAATAAAAGGTTTGAATTTATGAGCCAGAATGTATAAATTTACAGACTCCAGACTTTGCAGAATCTGTAAAATTTTCTTTTTTTTGGGACATCTGCTATTTTGCTAAGCCTGATCACCAAGCAAAGCCCTTTGTGTTCTCCACTAACCATGATTAGCCATCTGGCAGCTATCTGTAGATTTAGTTTCCCAAACAGTAATTTCTTTCCAGTGCTAAGCCTAGACGGATGACCAGGGGCCTCCATTGGCAACTGCCTTTCTGTTATTTTTAAAAATTRCTTCCAGTATTTCTGCCCAGTACTTAGCACCCTTGTTTACTTTAGAGTATTTCCAGCAGATGGAGAAGAATGTTCAATTTTCCTCACATTCAGCACATTTCCAAAGAATGCTAATTTTTTTTTTTTTTTAGAGCTATAATGGAACAAGATGCCACTGGAATGATATGTTTCCAAAGGGGTTATTTTCATGGCTGCACTTGTTGATCATCATAGGGATCTCTTAGATGCTACTATTTATCATGCTTTGTGTTGCTTTGACTACAGCATAAAAGCAGAAGCATAGTTTGTAGAATGAATCTGCTCTAAAGAAGTACTCCAGGTCTTCTCCCCAACTTTGTACAGCTCTGTATCCCTGTTATCTGTGGCTGACAGTTACAACTGAGAGAACAAACAGCTGCTTCAGATTACAGGAAAACCAAAATAGTGCTCAATTCCAAGATAAGTATTGTTTAAAAAGTGAAAAMCCCCCCGCTGCAGTATTATCTGTAGTTTTTCTCCTGGTTTGGAAGAGTGCCATATTTGCATGCTATGGAGGCTTGTAGAATCTTTGAGTTATAAAGGCAAAGTCAGAGGTTTTGGTAGTGCTTTATGCAAATGACATGGCTTCTCTGGCCTCTGTTCAATATACAGGGTTTRTATTCTAAATATATTGATCAATACCACTACAAGACTGGAAAGCACACACTCTTCATGCACTTAGCGGTGTTGGGAAACCAGTGAAACTAAGGTGAAGTTATGCTGACGTGGTTTACTTTTAAGGGTGATGAGGATGGTGCTTCACTCCACCTGTGTAATGTACTGYCAGAAAGAAGAAAAGCTGGTGCTTTCCACTTGTAAATTTTATGGCTCACTCTCAAGTTTTACCTAGGTAGTATTCTCAGCAGAGAAACGACTACATTTCCACTGAAACAATTCAATTCCAAGCCCAGGAAATACACATARGAAATGAAACATTGATCTAAACTTTGAGGTTAAATAATTATTGGTAACAAGAAGTCTGCTTTCCCATTTTATTCATCCACTGGTTCATCTAAATCAGGCCTTAAATCAGTTTTGAATGGACTGAAGTCAGTGTGGTTTAGAAGCTGTCATAGAAGTTTCTGAAACTTTTCARTCTTAATGTTAACAAAGGCTGTGGGCCGTGTAGGTGTGTGATAGGAGTCTCTGTATGAATAAAAAAATTGTTATGCAGGACACAGAACACACTCAAATAACRTGAGTGGGAAAAGTCCAGGGAAGAATCATGGGAGTCGGTTACAGTTTCTAATCTTTCTAGGCTGCAACGCAGGCAGAAGCTGTTTCAGAGTGKATTCTGGAAGAGTGGGCGTAGAAAGTCATGCAGTGCTCAGCAAGCTCATGATTTGGCAGGTGAATTCCCTCTTCAAAACATGCTCATAGCCTGTAGCTCCTTGGCATCCTGCCTGCTTTTCTGGTTTGAAATGGGAGGAGTGAATTTYCATGTATAAAAGTACTTTTGTCTACAATTCACCTCAAATAGTTGTTGAGCAGCTGCCACACTTTCTAGCTGGCCTTAAGCCTCAAATCTTAGGACAGAGAAACTTTTTTTTCCTAAAGCACTGGGGAACATAAATGTATAAATTTTTGTGATATAAAAAAATATAAACATTTGAACTATGGAAATGCTGTTCAGACACAATCTSGACTTTCTTTAAAGAAGCCAAGAAATCTTGGGGGAGAAAGATATTTGTATTTCTATTTTCACTTTCTGTATTAAATCATTCAAAGCTTGTGCATGCTGATTACCACATTTCCTCTTCTTGYAATGTTCTTCTCTAAGAGAAACACAGAAAATGAGTCTAGCACATATTTTGTTTTTCTGTTCAGGAGTGCAAATGAGCCTAAAAAAGAATTGAAAAAGTCTAAAAATGTTTTAAATTACTTACAAAACATGAAGAACTTATACCCAATATATCTTGCGGCTCTTGTGACACAAGACATAAAGGGTTCTGAAAATCCTGCTGCACTTAYCTACTAGTATATTTTGCAGTGCAATTGCACCCCACAGGTCTATAAAATTTGTTTGAGAATTGACTGGAACATCTGAAGCTAAGTCTGCTTGATTCTGACTGGCCCCATGTTCCCCTACAATCGTTTTACACTAGCATATGCAAGAAGTCCARCAGCTGCACTTTTCAACTGGCCTTGCAATCTCCCATTTTAGACAATATGTTTACATCTCTGGCTTCTAAAAATAGTAACAGGAATGAGGTGAAGGGTGAGAACTGCTTTGCAGGAAGATAAAGAGCACTCTGTAAAAGATTCTTCAAAAGAATTAAGCTAAAAGAGCATGCGCTTCTTAGTTTACATAYATTGCTGACATGTTTGAAGGAGCATGGGCTGTTACCATTAATTTAAAAATAGTTAATAGTTAGAGAAAGTCTAAGAAATCATGCATATGTGATAATTATGCTTTATCCACCGCTAAAATGCAGCCCCCTCCTAGGGTGAAACTGACTGTTCAAAAGGGCTTGTCAGCACTACAAGAATTCTATGTGTCAGATAGCCAAAGTGACTGATTTAATGTACGACTTGAGAATACCACAGTTTTCAGTAATTAACTGTAAATGGGCATCATGCACGGCTGATTCAAGAAACCAACTAAGATATCTTTGCTGTATCACCTTGATCAAAATAGTTTCGTTTTCCCCCTCTGTGTAGCCTGTTTATTTCAGTTTTAAATTTGGGGATTACAGGGGTCTATTTATTGTAACAAATTTGCAAAGAAGCACAATGAGGTTTATATCTTCACTGGATGTCTAGGTGCTACTTTGATATGAGGGAATAAATTGCAAACAGTTCCATAAGTAGTCACATCTTATGTATAAAAGATGCACTTTAGTGCAATTGGAGTCTAATGGAACAAGAATGCATGGCAAAAGATTTGCCTGCAGCTTGGGAGAGGAGGGATGCAGTCTGAAGACAATGCTGGCTTCTGCCACAAGCTGTATTTCCAGTTATGCTGACTGCAAAGTGAAAGAATATTTTGCATAATGGAATTAGCTTTTTTTTTTTCTGTATAAGCCAACCGCATGAACCACACCTTAAATGGTTGCTCTTTTATTATAAATCACAGTACAGATTACTGCCATGTGCCCTGCTGCTGTGTGACATTGAGCTCTTTCATAAGCATATTTATTGCTTACTTTCCTAAACTCCTGCTAGACACTATTAGAAGTWCTCACTGGTGAGATCCTAATTTAAAATGGGTAAGTATTCCCAGAAAGTCAAAACTGTTAGCGTAGTCCTGGCATTTTATGGCATRGGTGTATGATGCTGAATAGCTTGGGTGCATATAGAAAACACTCCTGAGGGGTGTGTGAGCCAGCTATATTGGTGCTGGCTAGTATGAACAGGCAGTAAGAAAGCCAGTGCATGATCACAGCAGAAGATGGCCACAAATCCAYGGGAAGAGAGACCCTGTTAGGATGACAATGGGAAGAGAAACAATAAGCTTCTCTGGCTCTGCCTGGAAGGAAGATTCCAGTTTTTGAATACAGAAACTTGATTCTAGTGTTTGTTTCTTTATATATAGGAAGCATAACTTTGCTTATACTGAGAAATAATCAGACCAAGTCAGAGACCATGCTGCTTACCTCCTGCTTACCTCTCATGTGTCCTATTCAGATTTATTTGCTAGTCACTTTAAGATCCATGCTATAGTTGCTCTCACAACTACTGTGAATACTTCCCTGAAAATTCTTCCTTCAACTCAAATCATATTGTGAGGTTCACCGTGGAAACAGGGCATCATGTGGTTGTTCCTCAGTTCCTTCCTTGCCCCTAGCAAGAGCTTTCCAGCATGCTATGGTATGGACACCTGGGACTTAGAGCTCAACACATTGAGTTCCATTTTGATACTCTGCTGCTCTATTCTGTTGAACYAGTGTCTTGGTTTGAAAGACAGGTGTCTGCTAGGGAAAAGCTGGAGCCCTCCCCTTGCAATGCAGAATGCAAACCCTCTCCCCCCAACTTATTATAAATTTGAAATTAAGGGGCTTTCAGGCAAAAAGATGTGGGAATGGGAATAATAGGGGTTTTTTTAACTAATATATATATATATATATCTACAACTAGGCTCCTCTTTGCAGAGGTTGGGGTAGGAAGTGTTCTGGTTTTAAATTAATGCATCTTACTAATCCAGTGAGAGTGCCACTAAAATAAGGGAATGTGATATACCATTTCTATAAAGAAAGTGACCTTTTTCAGAATGCTCTAATTTCAGAGCAGAAATTAACTGGTGATCTGAGATGTCCATTTGTGTTTTCCAAGAATTTAAACATTCAGCTGACACTCCTTTACCCATAAAAACACAACCAAACCACACCAACTACCCCACATCACCAGGTATTCATACTCAGTGTTTTCTTATTTTCTTATCTTTTCTGTCATTGTACAGACAAAACTACACACTCTGGGAGACCTGCCCAGGAAGATTGGGTAATCAGTTTAGAAATGGAAGTTTTAGACCAAAAATATAATGCCTGAACAAATGCATGTCATTACAGTGAGGTGGTACACCATACTGCAACTAACTGCAGGTGCTTGGTGTTGTGACATGATTGTTTTACTGAGTTCACATTATAATTCTCAGTAGGACATCAGTATTACTCTGTGTTCTTGGCATTGAGGGCTTACTGCTCTTCATCCTACCATGTAGATAATAGCTGGAGGATCAGTGCTYCAGATTTCAGGTGTCACCCATAAACGGAAGAAAGGAATATTCCCCTGGAAAATTCAGACTCTTGAAGAAAWCCAACTGGTTGTCTAATCAAAAATGTCGTAGAACCATAGAACTGTTTAGGTTGGAGAAGACCCCTAAGGTCATTGAGTCCAGCCGTTAATCCAGAACTACCAACCCACCACTAAACCATGTCATGAAGTACAACATCAAGGTTTCCTTTGAAACATCCTTAGGGATGGTGACCCACCACTTCCCTGGGCAGTCTGTGCCAATGCTTGACAGCTCTTTCCATGATGAAATTTTTCCTAGTATGCAACATAAACCTCCCCAGGTGCAACTTGAAGTTGTTTCCTCTTGTCCAATTGCTTGTTACTTCAGAGATGGGGCTGACCCCCACCTGGCCATGACCTCCTTCCAGGCAGTGTAGGGAGTGATAAGGTCACCCCTGAGCTTCCTTTGCTCCAGGATAAACACCTCCAGCTCCCTCAGCTGCTCCTCACAGCACTGGTGCYCCAGACCCTTCCCCAGCTCCACTGCCCTTCTCTGGACTCACTCCAGCACCTCAGTGTCTTTCTTGCASTGAGGGCCCAGAACTGGACACAGCACTCGAGGTGTGGCCTCAGCAGTGCCCAGCACAGGGGGACAATCCCTGCCCTGCTCCTGCTGCCCACACTATTGCTGAGCCAGGCCAGGATGCCATTGGCCTTCTTGGCCACCTGGGCACWSCCTGGCTCATGTTCAGCTGCTGGCACCAGCACCTCCAGGTCCTTTTCTACAGAAAAACTTTCCAGCCATTCTTCCCCCAGCCTCGACTGTTGTGATCCAAGGACAGGACCTGGCATTTGGCCTTGTTGAACCCCACACCACTGAGCTTGGCATCTTGATCTATCCCGTAAAGATCCCTCTGCAGACCCTTCCTGTGCTCCAGCAGATCAACATTCACACTCAACTTGGTGTCATCTGCAAAGTGACTGAGTGTGCACTCAATTCCCTCATCCAGATCATTGATAAAGATATTAAATGGAGGTGCCCCAGTACTGARCTGTGGGGAACCCCACCCATGACAGGCCACCAGCTGGATGTAACCTCCTCAGGAGGTTGGGTGGTCAAGCAGGACCTGTCTTTTATCAGCCCATGCTGGCTAGGCCTTATCTTCTGGTTGTCCTGCAAGTGCAGTGTGATGACACTTAAGATGATCTATTCCATGACCTTCCCAGCATCAGGCTGACAGGCCTGTAGTTCTCCAGATCYTCCTTCCAGGCTGTCTTGTATTTGCTGACCTCCTGTTAACTGAAACCAGCATCATTAGCCAGGATTGCTGGTAAGTGACAGGAATTGGATTGGTGAGCTCTTTTGCCAGAACACTTAGTATCCTTGGTTGGATTTCATCCAATCCCATAAATTTGTGGGGTAACAGGTAATCGGCTATGTCCTCTTGGATTAAGGGGGCTTCGTTCTTCTCCCCATCCCTTTCCTCCAGCTTAGCAGGCTAGTTATCCAGAGAAAAACTGGTATTGCTATTAAAGACAGAGAGACATAAGGCATTAAGTACTTCATCTGTTTTGTCTTTTGTCGCAATGTTTCTGCCCATATGCAGTAAGGATGGAGATTATCCTTACCTCTCCTTCTGTTGTTGATATATTTATAGGAACATTTTGTACTGTTTTTTTTATGGCAGTGGTCATATTAAATTCTCTTTGAGCTKTGGCCCTTCTCTAGCATGTTTTTCTCTGTAAAAATTCTCTTCTGAGCTGAGACATGATTTCTGTTATGAAAATGTATTTAAAAATAGCTTGAAAGACAGTTTTTCAGACTAACTCTAGGTTTGAAATTGTTGGTAGACATGCTTGAAAGGAAGTAGTTCACACCTGTGGTGGCATTTCTTTGAAGGTCTCTTTATTTAGAGAATGTTTTGACACAGATCTCAGACATCTCAGCTTTATATAGCTGAGGGATGTAATTTTTTTTTTCTTGAAAAATGTTTGGAATAAAAAAAAAACCAACTTGGCTGCAATATAATATTRCTACTTAGTTAAATACGTGATTATGCACTGCAACCAAGAGAAACACCCCTTCCTCCCTGACTGTTGTGTGAAATGCAGAATTATCATGCTCTTGCAGATTGTAATGCTGCAGAAATGCATATGAATTGATGTTTTGAGAGAGTTGAGAAGGAGGCAACTGAAGCTTCTACTGGTGCAAGAGTGTATTGAAAGAAAACAAGTGATATCTAGTACAGAGACCAAAAGTTCATGTTTTAAATCAGCATAGTTTAAGTTGTCACTTAAAGCTTGTTAGTTTGAACTATCGCAGTTGTTGARTTTAGCCCAACATTTGTATTAGTAAACTCATATTATGGAGTTAGAATATTTAACAAGGGAGTTAGCTAATGTGGATTTTATTTTCTTATCATTTGGTTGGCACAGTAACASAAGACAATTTTCAGACCAGCCTGTTGCCTAAAGCAGAGTGTTTCAGTAGGAACTGAACTCATCCTGTAGTTTTCCAGTGGCCTCTGYGGTTTTAGTTGATGATTTTGGTTCAGCTCACAGAAGCCAGTTGTAAGTACTGGGCTTTTTAATCTCAAAGACAAGTTAAAGAACAAATAAACCTATGATTTGGATTTTACTGTGAGAATTTTCCATTTGGTACCAATGGAGAACATGACRACCCCATCATGCCCTTATCACTTTGCTACAGTGAATCTGTAAATACAGCTGTGCATTCTCAAGTGCTGTTCACCCAGCATCTTCTTTTTGGGTGAAAATTATGTGCTGAGGTGCTTACCAAAGGGTGCTGCCCAAGAGAGGTTGTSCTGACCACAAGTACCATGTCTGGTGTCCCTTCATGGGTTGTACCACAAAGCAGCAGCATTTTAATTTGGATCAGCTAGGGAATGTGAAACAAAACCATCCATTGTGATGGTGAGTGTTATGTCAGGGGTCAGTTAGAGTTCACAAAACCTGTCAGGAGTGCAGCTGGAAGATGCTCATTATGGATTAGTTTGTTGAATCTCTTTTCTGTAGTTTGGGAGGGCAGAGTGATACTGTGACTCCAAAACCTCTGCCTATTCTCTTCCATCATCTAAGGAGATTATAGAGATGAGAAGACAACAAGGATCAAGGAGACAAAGAACTATGCTCAGCTGGCAGCTCTGTGCCTTTYCTAGCCCAGAGAGTAATCACACAAAGTACTGCCAAGAGAAGGTTCCACTTAGTTTTTCTGAAGATACAGGCTGTTTCCAGTCCTTTCCTACTGCTCTGAAGTTGTGATTCCAGGCTAGGTTTCAGCCCTTAAATTGCTTCCTGCATTCCTCCACCTGATTGTCATAAATACAGAACACTCAAAGCAGGAATATATAAGCCACATTTTAGAGGTTTAAGACCTGAGCACTGAAGTTAGCCCCCACTGGCCACAGTTCTAAGAAGCCACTATTGGAATTTTAGTGTCTAATCTTTCTGCCTTAGTTTCTTTACACGTGACATTGGGCTAATAATGTTATTTACTAATCTGCTGGGAAGCTTGCAGTGATAGAATGATTACTTTTTTGTTAAGTGCTAAATTTCACTAGAATATATAAATAGATCCTCCAGTTGGCTATGAGATCTTAGTATGGATTTTAGTAACCAGTTGCTATCATCACATAAAAGCTGAGAGGAAAATAAAACCTCTGTGAAAGCAGACTATCTTCCTGTCTGCCACCTTACCAGAAAACGCCAGTAGCATGCAAAAACTGGTACTCATTTTTAATTTGCATAAGGAACGTACCCTGATTCCTGCCAGTTTTACAGTGGTTTTTTTACCTTTGTCTGACATGTGCTGATCTCACATTTACAAAAATAACACTGAAACCCAGCATCGATAGATCTGACAGTAAAATAAAATTTTATTTGTGAAACATAATTTGGAAAAGTATTTCTTTTTGTTGTGTGTAACAATTGCCTCAGTTAAGAAGGGGGTGTCTGAATTAAGAAGAACTACTCCAGTGAAGGAGTAATATCACTGAAAGTCCTGACACATTGATTTTTGCATTTCTGAAACTAAATAATATGAGGTCTGCATCAGCAACAGTATAGGAGAGGCTTTAGCTGTGCTTTTAAAGTGCCTATAAATGCAGCATGTGATTAACTGTACAGTAGGTATGTATGCAGTAGTGAAAACAACAAAATCCTGATGTAAATTTACCTGGCATAAAAWCCCCCAACAGAACAGAAGGCAATAGAAGGACAACAAGGGCACAAATTGCTCTTCTTGGCCTGTGCCACTGAGAAGTAATTACATGGAAATTACCCTGTGTATTAATTATRATGAACCCTCTTAGTGGACATGATTTTCTGTTTCATAAAGAAACCTAAGCAGTGACAAATCAGAGGCAGTTTTCCCAAGACACGTCTTGAAATCTACTAAAAATAATGTGGCAAATTTATTTACAGGGAAATCAATCTTTTCAAATATTTAGCTGAGAGAGAAAAACTACAGAGACAATAAAAAACTTCAGTGGTTTCTGTCTGTAGTTTGTAGGACATTATGTGTCCTACAACAAAAATGGCTCAAATCAACAATGGGAGGAAAATCTTTATAAGATCACAACCTAATGAACTRTGGAAAAAACACTAGACACTGTAACAGGAGAGGTCATAGCACAAGGAAGTATTTTTAGAGTTTCAAGTATTAGAATTTTCAAAAGCATTCAACTCCTTTCTGATAAACTCCCTACACAGGATATCTTTTTAGATCAACAGCTGGAGAGTGAATGAATCTTTAAGAAGCTCCAGACCTCTASATCTGAAAAACTTGTATATCTTGGGTGCTAGGATTAGACAGAAGAGGTGSCAGAGCCTCTCTCTGGGTTCACAGRATTATTTAACARTTTAGTTTATCTGTTCTTGCTAATAAATCTCTGCTTTCTTCTAAGAGTTTACTGGAAAATTACTTCAGAAATACTACAAGATTGGTGAAATTTAGAAACAAAAAATGCAGTCTTTACAATTGTTTTGTAAAACCAGCATTTCTGGTCAGACCTTATATTTTTTCCTTCTTCAGGTTATATTTAGTCTCAACTTCTTATGTGAAAGATACAACTATTGYATCTTTCACATAAAATAAAATTATTTAAGTGCAGCAAACTATTCATGCACTGTAGGAAGGTCTCCCTTCACAGCCTTCAGTGTGTATGCAAAGCTACTTTCAGCTCAGTTGGCAAACTGAAAGTATAGCTGAAGTTTGTGGCACTGTGTGTGAGAAGGGGATCTGCTTCCTGATGTAATCTTCATAGGAAAGGGTGTGACTGTGGAGTCATTTGTAGTGGTGATGATGGCTGCAGAGACACATTGGGAGAGCTGGACCAAGCCTTTTCTTAGTGCATTAGTGTGTTCAGGCAGTTTCAGTCTACTCCTGTGTGATACAAGGAACTCTGCYACATTCTTCTTCCAAGGGATGGAATTCTACTCACTGTGAGTAGCAACCCGTGCAAAAGTGCAGGAAGGCACATGTGTGTAGAGTCAAATAATACTCTTAGACMTACCCCTGACTCTGCACGTTCTTCYAGTGTTTGCAGTGGCACAGAAAGTTACACCATGATGCCAAGTACCCTAAAGCATCACAAACAATGAGATGGGAATGGAAACTTAACTACAGAAGGCTGCACAATGTGAGCAGAGATGCTGGACCAGGTGACCCACTGTGGTCCCTTCCAACCTGAYCATTCAGTGATCCTGTGATTGTGYGACCTTACTAAGCTCAGTAGCAGCTGCATTAGACAGACTCTTGTCAGTGTTGGCTGTCTGTGAGGAAAAGCTGGAGTTTAGGATCCKGACAGGCATGGGGTTAAGTCTTTGTCTCCGTGTCAACTGCTTGACATCAGGTACTCCTCTGTGCCCTTGGTCTGGGGTGCCTCTGAGGCTGGGCACTGGACAAACTGGTCTGACTGCCCCCATTATAATGGTGTGCTTCTACACAAACAGGGCCAGCACAGGAAAATCTCTGAATCTAAGCAATTTCCTATGATTCTCTGAATCCTCAGAAAACCCGAAGGAAAATAATAAGGAAAAGATTTCCACCTTTAAAATACAAAGGTAAATAATGTATACTTGCAATATTTCTCCTAAATTATGATGAAGATGCTGATGCAGAAGAGCAGGTATGATGAGCCCTGATGACAGTATGATCATGTGAGCTCTTAAAGCCACCTTACAATTAGTAGAAAAGTTGAGATGCTTTTATGCCCCAAAGTGGTAGCTATGATGCTTCTGGTGTTTAGCAGTGGAAAATTATATGTATTCTGCAGACAAACCTTTGGTGATGGTAGCAGAATTCAGTCTGTTAAGTGGTGAGGGGACAGAGATTTCCACCTTTGGCAGTGTTAGAGGTATTTAAAATGCTTTATTGGGACTGAATTTYAGAGGATATAGCTTCCTCTGTAGGTATCTATACAAAAGCATTAGCTTGCTCATCAGATATTCTGCTCAGCAATAGAACAGCCTTTGAAAGATCATCATATTAGTGGGTGATCTTTTGTTTTACATGTGAATGTTTTTCCTCTTTTAAATAATGGACTAAGGCTGATCACCTGCACAGTTTACTGGAAGAGTGGACTAGTCCATTCAGTATCAATGTATAAGCAAATGCTCCACTGGAATAAAGGCTGCTTTTAGAAGCATTTTTAATTATATTCRTTGAAATGGTATAAGGAATGTAGAGCCTATGCCAGTGAGGAGATACATTCTGTTTTTTCAGAAAATATATCCTTTGTGCATATATATTTTCTCATMTCCCTGTGCCAAGCTGAACTCCCCAGACACCTGAATACCTCACACTCTATGAAAAAACACTCAACTGGTGTCAGACAAGAATGTGCCAGGATTATTTAATCACTAGACAGAGRGGRAAAAARAAATCTCTGTCATGACCTACTGACCAGACATTTCTTGGCAATTGCTAATCAACAATGTTAGCTTTTTATTGTCTCTCCTGCCATTATCTTCCAGGAAAGGGTCTGAGCAAGAGGTCAGAGTAGCTYAAGTAGGTATTGGTTCATTTGTTATCTTTCATGCAGTATGCTGCAGTCAACAGTCTGCTCTCCATTGAAGGTGAAACACTTCACCTTAATTTGTTGTGTTACTTTACTGTAGAATTTGGCAATTAAACTCAAAAGACAATAATACTTTCTGGTGGGAATGTTTCTGAGAATAATTTTTAATGCTTTCTATGACAATTAAGTTTTGAAAGATCTATATTTGRTAAGTCACAAACTACTTCCTTATTGGCAGTCTACAGAAGAGACACATTAGAAAAGTGACCTGGATCTTTACTCAGATTACCAGCTCCTAAGACTGTCTCWGTTCAGGTAAGAACTGTATTCTATGCTTGCCTTTGAGCAGGCAAAAGAATTTGCCTGCCTTTCCTGAAAAAACTTTCCTTGGTTACAGACCCCCAGAAAAAGCCCATTAATTCCTAGAAGAAGATGAGGAAAAAATGGGTAAATGATAGAAAAATTCTCCTGTGATCTGCCTTCTGTCACACAAATATATAGTRTAGACAGTGGTAATGTGTATGGTAACAAGTGACTCCACCTGAAATTCTACATTTTTAAAGGAATTTAACTTGAAAGACAGTGTTCAGAAATTGTTCATTATTCAGCTCTGTCCACCCATGCTGCCTTAACAAWGCACTGCTGAGCAGGAAAACCAGAAATCTGATTGCTACCTTTCTGGGAATCGAAGCATCTGTTCCCAGAAAAGGGGAATTTCTCTCCATTTTTCTCTCTTGCTGTAATACTAGAACTTTGAAATTTCTTCAAGGAGGCTCAGAGGTGACCTTATCATTCTCTACAACTTCCTGAAAGGCGGCTGCAGTCAGGTGGGGGTTGGTCTCTTTCTCCAGGCAGCRACTGACACAACAAGAGGACACAGTCTCAAGCTGTGCCAAGGGAAAAATAGGCTGGATATTAGGAAAATGTTATTTACAGAAAGGRTGATAAAGRACTGGAATTGTCTGCCTGGGGAGGTGGTRGAGTCACCATCCCTGGATGTGTTTAAAAAAAGACTGGATGTGGCACTCAGTGCCATTGGTCTAGTTGAGGTGTTTAGGGCACGGGTTGGACTCAATGATCTTGGAGGTCTCCTCCAACCCAGTGATTCTGTGATTCTCTATGGGAAGCCCACACAGACTGCTCTGTCTTTCTTTCCAGCATAGAACAGTGGCTGGCAAACAAATGAGTGCCACCACAGCTTCCATGGCTGTCATTAGGCAGCCCAGGACTCCTGGACCCTGGGCACGAATGCAAGGAATAAGAGAGATTCACCTCCTCTCTCAAATCCAGCAGTAGCAATGAGGATCCCCTTTTATTTGGGAAAAACTGGAATTGCATCACATGACCAGCCTCTTTTGAGGCAGAGAAATTCAGAGGCTCTGTAGAGCAGAGAGAGCAGCTCAGCCAGTGACCTCATGGAGCAAACACCATGRAACACCAAACCTGCTATACTGCAGGACAGATTCTGGACTTTTCAGTGAGGCTGAATAGGACTTGTCAGATGCAAAGACAGAGCATGCCAGAATTGATTTTTCCTTTAAAAGTGCATACATCYGTCATGCAGTGTTTTTTCCATCTACCCTTAGGGAGTAGGTTGTCTGTGAGGTCCAAGCACATGAGCTTTTTTGTCTTAGGTTTGTTATCAAGAAGCTAGATGTTTACATCACTTGATGTATTTGAGCTTTATACCCTGACATTTGGGTGAGACGTTTAAAAATAAAACATTCTTTTATTTTGTGTGCAAAAGTTCCCTCTTCCCTGTGTTGCATCAGAGCAGCTGTTGCTGTGCTCTGCTTTTTTCTTTCTGGGACTGTCTCTGACAGCCACCAGCCATCCTATTTACAGTCATTAGCACAAGGAAATTGGAAGCTGCAGCTACTGGAACACGATTATCTTCTTCTTCCTGTCAGGTTTGTCTTTTACGGTCACACAGCAAAGGAAATGTTTGTACAACTAAGAAGACATTTATCTAGAGATAAACAGAAGTGCCAGGTCCTTGTTGAGMGAGCTGCTGATCCAGAGTTAATTTTGGACCGGCTTACTAGAAGTGGTGATACAGGAGGGTGACAAAAGGGGACAASCTCCCCCAGCCCACAGCCCMTCYATAATCWGAAGKGGAGAAGCCTCTAAAGCARTTGCAGCCAATTTAGATAAGAACCYTGAAGCAAGCAGGGGCTGGCGTCTTTGTTAGCCTCTAGGAAAGGACAGTCTTGTGCAATGTTTAGTCAAAGGCTTACACCACTCGTAAGGGTATTGACTGAACAGCAGTCTAGTTAAATTTTCTCCAGTTAAGTGATCCAAGTGAAACAATGCCTAAAAACTCAGGACTGTGCAATCCTTGTTTTATGAAGATAAAAGCTTTTTGTCAAAAATTGTATTTTTGTCACTGAGGAGCATGAAGAATTAAATAAAATATAAATCTGTCTGTGAAATGAATAGTTTTGAACAGTTCATGCTAAAGGTCTGTCTGTTCCACAGGAATCAGTGTTTCATTGTACTTTTTTAACTTGTTGAATTCACAAAACCCACAAACTTACAATTTAGAAAATGTGTGGAAAAAAAAAAGACACAAAAGATCTCAATTGCTAAAACTTTTGAGTTTATTTTCTTAATCTTAAAAATATTTTTAATGGCACACAGCATCAGTATCAGCACCTTTGCTTTAACAAACTACAGAGAAGCCCTGTCATTTTTTTTTCCTAGTTGCAACTTTTAAATCATGCAGGAAACCTTACTCTTTGTTCCTTTTTTTCTATGAAAGGCGTAACAGCACATTGCTGCAACAAAATCACGTTGTGAGGGTTCTATTCACAAAATAAAGTTACTGCACATTAAATGCTGATCTAGTAATTTCATCATAAATGAAAACTGTAATGCAAATGCATATATATAGACACAGACAGTGCAGCTTTTGTGATGTGCTATCTTATCTTGGTTTTTCTTATGCTCCAGTTCACAAGGGTATCATTAGTGCAAATTAATGAAACTTAACTATACAGCTATCTTTTAACAACCACTTAGACATATTTCAACTCATTTAGGCCAGTGTAACGAGTTAATTTTCAGCATTTGGTTTGGTGAGCGATTTCTCAAGCTCCTCTTCAGGGTTAGATTTCTTCTGGTTTGGGAKAGCAGGTAGGACACAGCTTGGTTTTAGATGCTCTCCTGATAGACTAGGCAAGAKAGAATAGAGGCTATGACTCTGAGAATGTCCTGTTTTTGGAGATCTGGAGATTGAAGCTGGTGGGAGAATAACTGCACCAGTTCGTAGGGACTTAAACTTCTTAGYRTCCTGAGAGGGTAGCTGAACTARAGGAAATAGAAAAAAAGAGAAARTGYACAGAAWGTGAAAAGCATGGCATTTTTACAAATGATTTTGCAGCTTTCTTTGAACTGTTGTTTCTCACTGTGCGTACCCAAGCCTGTATTTGAAAAATGTGATCAAAATATTAATAAAAAATTGTATAACCCTGGCAAGGCTGATCTTCACCTGAAGAAAACAACTCCAGTGTTAAGYGATTTACTTGTGGTTTAGTGACCAGTAAGTCTTGAAAAGTTCAAAGATACAAGCAGAGAACCTATTGTTTGTCTGGAAGAGTCTTGGTCTTCCAATTTCTTGGAGAAATATGGTTTTTCATCAGAAACCACAGGCCAACTTTAACAGAAGTCTTCCATGTGAATAYATTATTTCTAACAAAAATGCTCTATTGCTGAAGATAAATGCTGATCAAATTCTAAGGAAGATTAAATGGAAGAATGTGGGMTGCTGCATCTGGTTTCTATAGGCACAATCAATCATAAAGATAAATCCACACATGCTCTGCTATTCACAGGCTTCAAAACTAGCCTATTACATATTAGGTATCTGTACTGCTGTCTTRTAGGAAACTGTGGATTTAGATCATCCTTAATTTCCACCTCACAGTCATCAGTGTAACACTGTGCTTTCAAGCTAATGTAGTTCTGTATTTTCTCTAAATTGAAATCCTCAGCTCCTTCATTCAGACAACTTACTAGTTTCCTGGTTTTTTAAAAGGAGAGTTCAAAACCTTAATTGTAGACTTACTTTTCTGTGCTATCAATTTATTGTGATTTGCATTAGCTTATTTTAATTTTATCTCTATTTTATTCACAAGCTCTTTGTATTTAAACAGTTTGGTTTTTTACAGTTTAAGCATATGTGAAGTTCTTTYTGGAGTTACACCATCTGCATTTTGGCTACAGAATTTTCTTGCAATTTTTTACATTAATTTTTTTCTTGGTTGTATTCTCATTGCATTTGTGATTTCCTTCCATCTGCGTATTTATAATGAATTATCTGAGAGGCTATTAACACTTTCCTCTGAAGTGTTCCAGCTGGAAATTTTGTATTTAATTTGCCCCATTGAAAACAAATGTTACTTCTCTGATGTCTGCAGTGTGTCCTCACTGCATATATTTGTATATCTATATCTATATCTATATCTATATCTATATCTATATATCTATATCTATATCTATATCTATATCTATATCTATATCTATATCTATATCTATATCTATATCTATGTCTATGTCTATATCTATATCTATATCTATCTATTTTAACTATACACATGGTACAAAAGAGGCTAAAGTTCTTGTCATATTCCTTTGTAGCATACATGTTATACTGATTTAATAATTGATTATTTCTTTTTCAGGAGCAGTACTTTTCTAAAGCTTACCAGGTATTGGTTTAGGGCAAAGAGGATCTTTATAGAGAGAACTTGGAAACTTGGTAGATCCTTTTCTTTTCAAGGTAATTTCAATTACTACTGAAGTTGTGATTACCTGAGCAGACAGTGTGTACTACAACTGCTGGGCCTCTGACAGTGCACTGTAATTAATGGGCCRTATTTAAAATTCATTCATGTTCAGAAATTCAGGAAATCACTTCTCCTTTCCACGAAAAACCCCCAAACCATTAATACTTTYCTTTAGTTGGTGTTGAATTTGAGTGAATCTGGGAGTGCTATACACTATAAATGAGCCCATTTGTTTTCTGGCACATGGTAGAATGCTTTGAGTTCACTGAAATTTTGKTGTGCAAACCAAATGTTGAGAGGCTGACTTGTGTCCCTCTTTGGAAYACAGTCATATTTTAATATATTTAAAGTTCACATCCGTGTAAAAAATATCCATAAAGCTTTATGTACTTTATGTACATCWTTAAAAGCCTGAAGTGATGGAATTCAGTAGGCTGAAAGCCTATATCTTAACTTCATCCCATGGCAGAACAGCCATCACAAACTCATGGTCTTYCAAAGAATCCAAACATCAGTGCTTTCCACACAGTCCCACACACTGTGCTCAGTTCAGGGCACTTGATTTAAGATTTCAGGACTGGCACTTGGATGGCTCTGAAACAATGCATATAATGACTAGTATTAATACATGTATTGGAACACATGAGCCTGCACCCAGGGCTGGGATTTTTGGGAGACAGGGTCCTGAAGGCCCCAGGAGCTACATACAGCAAAAGAACCATGAATGATCCATATGTGGAGGGCAGAGTCAGCCACCAAAGACGTAGTGGTACAATAGGAGCTACTGGATCAGGAAGCCTTTTCCACTCAGGAGAGACTCTGAAGTGGCTGCTATTACAAACTGCAGAGGCAAAAAATAAGGCTATCAGAAAGGCATTGCCCAAGGAGARTGGAGTACAGCAGAAGAATGGGTCTCTTTTGCAAACAGTGGCCCCAAAGCGGCCTTTGGCAGAGATGTGGAAWGCTTGGCTGTTAACTTGGGAAAGAAGAAACTTCAAATCATGATGAATAATGGTGAAAACCACCACAKATCTCCAGAAAATATTGTTAAGTGACCTGCAAAAATGGATTTTAAATTTTTTAAAAATTTGTTGTTATTGTCGTGGTTTTTTTTTTCCAGCAAGTAATAATATCACTTTTTTGTGCATCAGACACATTGTCTCCTCTGATGTCTCCAGAAACATCAGACCTTCTTAACTACATGAAGAAGTGAGAGCAGCAAAGAGTTCTCTGGAAGTCCCATATTTATTTGAAAAATTTTTCTGGCATTTTGTGAGGAGCGTGTTGTTGGGGTGAGGTTGTTGGAAGCATTCCATGATGAGACAGAAAGAGTGTGTGAGGGATGAAGCAGCAGCAAGCAGAATAGGAGATGCAGTCTGTGCTGAGGCTATTCAAGAAGCCATGTGAGGAATCTCTGGCCCTGGGGGTATCTGAAGGGTGAGGATTAATGGTTTAAAGTCACTCTAGTACTCTTCCTGCTGTTTCATTYGTATTTTCCTCTTCCTAATATGGATTTAAAAATATTTTTACTGAGAGATTTAATAATTTCTTCCTTCTCTTTTTCTTTGCCCTTCCTTTTTTTTGGGGAGATACTTCCTCTTTCTGTTAATTTCTGAGTAGTGTCAGTTCTCATTCTAGTTTTTGCTTTTTATATTATTCCAGCTTCTTGGTTGTTTTTTTTTTTCCCTAGCATATTTTTAACACACTCATGTGTATTAAAAATACCAGAGAAACACAAATTTTTATACTCAGCCTTTGTTGCTGAAGCACTTTGCCTGGCTAAAGGCTATGTCCAAAAGGGTWATACTTTTAGATGGAGGATGAGTGAAATGTCATACTGAGATGAGACTCTGAAACAGGAGCCAATATGTCATTTGTGTTAACAAGAAATACAGTCTAYTTCGCAAATAATTTTGCTTTTCTGTTACTGGCTTGAACTAATGTTCAAGCATTAATGACACCTGGATAGATGTACTGTGTTATTTAATTAAACCATGATTCTTAATTGTGACAATTGTATCTTATTTGTAAAACAGGCTTTGTCATGAGACTAGAAAAATTCTTGACCATTTGTATGAATTAATGCAAGAACAACTATTATTATGAAAGAATTTTTTAAGGATTTTGCTTACAACTATGATTCAACTAGAAGACACAGAGAACATGAGTAGAAAAGCTTAAAAAGTAGGACACTTGGACCTGGGGTTTTAAAAGCAATTAAATTATTTTCTTCYTTCTGAGTAGACAGAGAATGCTACSTCAGTAATTTAAACACCTTTTCTTCTTCCTGTCTGATGTAGAAAACAGCAGCAGTGCAGGATTCTCTGTATCTCCACCCAAGCTGATGGTCCCTATGAGGCTGCCTCTGCCTCAATTTCTAGTAATATTATCATCACTGCAGAATTGCTTCTGATATTCTGATTATAAGTGGCAGGGAATCTTAAATAAATTTAAGGATTCTTTAGGACCTGGCTGATCTGCAGGACGACAGTTATTAAACTGTAAACCCTCATCCAGTATACAATGGAGATTTGTGCTTTGTGGACCACARGAATGTGAGGTTAGGACACTGCTGGGAGTAGGGCTGGTGTCTGTGTATGAAGAACACCCCAGTTGCTGGCTTGATCCAGCCTGGATCAGAGTCTTGAYGCTCTGCTGGGACTCTGGGAGTGGGGTGAAGCTCTCCTGCTCTTTGGGACCACTGCCTCCCCAGGCTGAACATGAGCCAGCAACGTGCCCATGCTACACTACAGCCAGGAGCATCCAGGGCTGCATCAGGAAGAGCACTGCCAGCAGACTGTGAGGTGGGATTCTTCCCCTCTACTCAGCTTGGGTGACACACATCTGGAGTTCTGAGTCCAGTTCTGAGGTACAAGAGGGAGGAGGACATMCTGRAGCAAGTCCAGTGGAGGGCAATGCAGATGGCAAAAGGATTGCAGTGTCAGCCTTAAAAGGAGAGGCTGAAAGAGCTGGTGGGACTGTTMAGAGAAGGCAGCTCAAAGGATCTTGTCAATATGTATAAATGTTTGATTGTGGGGAGTAATGGAGAAAGAGACAGACTCTYCTCAGTGGAGTCCTATGGAAGGAAAGGAATCAATGGCCACAAATAAGTAATAAGAAGCTTTTTCTCTGAGGGTAGTCAAACACTGGAAGAGATGGYCCAGAGAGACTCAATCACCATTCACAGAGATACTTAAAACGAAACTGTGTGTGATCCTAAGCMGTGTGCTCTAGGTGACTTTTCTGTGGACAGTGGGGTGGACAAGCAGTCTCCAAAGGTGTCTTCCTACCTCAGCCATTCTATAGTGCTGTGAAAAACGAACACAAASCCTCTCTCAAGCCCTCAGACACCAGCGATGGAGGCAAGCAATGTGATACTGTAACTGACACTTGTCTGTACTTACTTTTGTGGGCACTGTGGTTGGGTATTGGAGCTAGGCTGTTCTGTACAGGAATAATTTTCATTTTGTGTTGGTCTATGGACATCTGTTGAAAACTTCTACCTGTGAAAGAAAAAGGAATTTATTACGAAAATAACTGTAACTAGTGTGGGGCACTGCGTATTTCTGGTTTGCAGAAAARAAAAGAAAACTTACTTAGTATTTCTCAGAAATATGTAATAATAAGAAACCACTGACTGAAAAAAAAAAGAAGCTATTGCTTAGTTCACACTCTTAAAAAAGGACTGATTCAGTATAACCTTCACAGATAACCTTAACACTTCCTCTCATATAATATAGCAACAGGTCTTAAAATGGGCACGGTTTATTAGCTAGGTCTCTGTAAGAAGATTTGCACTCTAAATCTGTAAAATTATTCAAATACATTATTTGATTTCAGAATTAAAGCTGAAATTTGCAAAATACCCTGGTAGAGTCTCAGCTTTTGTAAGTATTGAAACACAGAGTTCAACTGTTGGTTGGAAAAGGATACTAAAGGCTATTAGCAGTAAAGATGAGCTTTGAGAGGGTTTTGTTGCAGATGAAAGCATACCACAACCGATGGAAGGCAATCCTGATCATTATTAAACTATGTTTATGGCAGTATCATTTTCACCAAGAAGAATATATTCTGGAAAAGAAAGGTTAATTGGTTAATTCTGGCATGTCATGTCACTGGTTAGAATTAAAGTTAACTTAGGTCTAATACTCTTTAAAAAAGACAGTATGTTAAATGATGTAATGCATCTCAGGACATAAAGGACATGTCTAATACYGAAAAAAGTCAAAACTCAAGCTCCAAATCAATGTTTTCACTAGATCATTTTCCTGAGCAGAACTTGTTCTGTGATGCTAGAGTCCCTCAAATTATTTTTCTTGTTATCTTAAAATCTGTGATGAGCTGTGTAATGAGCTGTCTTGGCAAGCAGCTGCTCAACCAGCATGGTCTTCGAAGAGCAGGTATAGGAGAAGGGAATACAGGTGACCTCACCCCTGACAAGTAACAGCTGTGTAATTACCCAATACAGCCCTGCCCCTGATGAGTCACAGCTATAGCCAATAAAGATCAATGTGATAAAAAGGAGTGGGGGGAAACCGATGAAGGATGAGTAACTGAGAATTGTGAAGAAGTAGGGTACTAAAGAGATAGAATCACTGCTGTAAGGTTCATGTGGGTCTGCACATAGAGCCTATTGTTGGAATCTGCAGTCACATTCTATCTGGGTAAGAGCCTGCAAACTGATCCATGCAGTCACAGTTCAGCAGGCAATAGCCAGCAGTCAGAGGCTGCATAGGAAACCTACAGTAGGAACTTGCTGTAGCCAGARTCAATGGAGAGCTGGAATCAGGAGGGCAGAGCTGTAAAGAGGAATAAGTCAGGACCCTTKTCATGSTGTGATAAAGAAGAAGTCTGTGTCTTGGCTCATTTYTACTCTCTAACAAGAGGGCTGCTGCAATAGGCAGGCATATGCTCTGTCAGCACACAGAGACAAGGGGAGACGTGGGGTGGATGTGGCAGGACATCCTAAGCAGAAGGAAGAGATTGAATGATACTAATTGCCTTTGTGGTGTTGCATCTGGTACTTGAAAATATGTGTTGTTAGGCTGTGCAAGATAAGGCTATAGAAAAATAGTTGAGCAGTTTTCTARATGTGCACTGAAGTAGTTGTCACGAACGCCGTAACTAGGTTGCTGACCAAGCAGATTCTGTGTGAAAGGAGCTACAGTGGCGTCTGACAGGCAAACCACCATGTTACAGAGCAGCCTTCAGCTCAGCACGGAGCAAGGTTCTGGTCCAAAAGCCACAACAGCTGATAGACATTGGGTCAGCCTGCTGGATCCTGCGGTTAAGCTGATGTGTTTGAGTTAAAGCATGAAGAATCTTGTATGGGAGAGTTCTGCTTAATGCAAACAGACTTCAATTTGCTTTTCCCGTGTTTTACTCTTTAACATCTCTAGTGTCTAGTCGGTAAATGTCTTCTATAGACCTTGCACCCACTTTGAACAAAGAACTAAATATATMAATTCTAATATAGCAGAGAATTGTTTGTTGCTCTCATTAGAGCAATTCAAGTTATATTGGTTTCTGTGATGCTTATGCTGAGAACTAATGGGTTGTGTATGTACCATTATGGCTTTGATGATGAGGGCTTGTTGCTWTCAAGATATATGTTCATTTCATAAATGGGGATATCTGTCAGCAAAACAGCAGTACAAAACATAATCATGTTTGCAAAGATGGAATGCCTGGAAAAGAATTATTGTTAAAAGTTTTGGCATCAAGTGGAAGTATTCTTCTACTTTTCCTTTCTACCTGTTTCACATACCATCTGGAAAAACAGTTTTTCTCTCTTTGAGACATCATCTCTCTTGTCCCCACGAGCACATTTATGATTGCAGTTATTTTTGAATAAATGGAAAGGAAACAATTTCATTCTTATAAAATGCAGGTCTGCATTTTGGTTTTTTTACAGGTTTTTTTTTTTAATTTTTCTTTGCATTTAAGAAGATGAATCACATAGTGGTGTGCTTTGTGTAAAAGTTGTTAATGTTATGTTGAATGTCTCAGAGTAAATTGGTTCTTAAATTTGAGAAAGTGACTGATCAGCTTTGCTCTACTTTACTAGSCAAAAAATGCTTCCTGTTGAACTGAACAACATCGTGCTGCTTATACCATCAGAAACTTAGTAACAGCCTGTTTTTCACATTACCTATTCAAGCAAATAGAAGGTGCTGGGCTGCTGTAATAAAACCTGTAATAAAGTATCATCTCACATCTGGAAATTTAGCAACCCAAAAGATGAGTGGGTGATGGGCATCTCAGAGTCTGTCTTATACTTGAGACAGGCTTCCTGTTACCGATATCACTTGGAATTTCTCTACTTCCATTATTTTTCCCTGTAGAATGTAGATGGCAGTACRTTTTTGCAAAAAGAGTTGATTGCAAAGCTCTTAAGTACAAAATACTTCAGATTTTTGATGCCCACTCAGTGCTGTGGCTGGCAAACACTCCTGAAATTTTGACAGKTTTTAGTATAGRCTGTCTTTGCTCTTCTCAGTGGAGSGCAGTAATTCTGAGRGRAACCAATGGCATAGTAGTAAGGTAATTCTCATTGCTACATACAGCAACCTCTCCCTTTTGCTAATGCTCAGCTAGTAAATTGGCTCATCTTTCATTCCCAGGAGCACATAAAATTTAACAAAAAAACCTCCCAAGGCTTTGGCACATATATGTGCCAGCTGCCTTTGTGGCATGTGAGCACAAAATAGACAATAGACATGGTCATGCAAGACAATCTCTSTGTGTCAACAGAGAAAATAATTTTCAAATTGAGTTTCCTTACRTTATTGATACCCATAATCCTGGCCTAGATATTCAGTGCTTAGGAAATTACATGTAGTCCCCCCCAGTCATGAACTGAGAAATGAAGTATTAACACTTCAGAGTCTACAAAAACCAGATGTTATTTTTCCCCCCTCAGTTGTCTCCCATAGAAATAAAAGAAAAAGCAATGAAAAAAACCAGACAAAAAACCCCAACAAAAACCAGCAAAAAGTATTTTTCCTCAGAGAGAGGGCTGCCTGCACAGCATTGCTGGCTGGGCTGGAACCAGACTTTGCTTCTGATCTCTTTAAGTCCTGCAGGCACAGCACACTGGAGACCTGGAAGCCCTGGAGTTCATACAGTAAGTGCAGTTCTAATTCACAGAAAGTCAGGTGGCTTTAATTACAGGGGCAGACAAATTTAAACTACACACATAGGCATGAAGTGGGATAAGCAGATCTTTTTATCACGAAGAAATGTGAGACAATGTTTGTATTGTGCAATGCATTCCTGTCAGACACTCTCTTCCTCCTCAGAGGATTTTAATTCACRTGTGTTGGAGGAAGGTCCTTTTTGCTAGCTACAGGAATAATTTTATTGTTGGAAAATGTTGTTAAAGGGAGTTGGTACAAAGAAAACTGGGCTTAAGGAAGACTCAGGTTTTTCATTTTCTGGGAGAGATAATAAASTGTCAGAAATAAGATTACTTACTTTCCCTTTGGACATGCAAAGATAGCTCTAGTAACAACTAGATTTTTGTCATGGTATATTCACAGAAATATTTTTCCTAGGAAAATCACCTATCCTTCTGACCAGAGCAGACAAGGATTTAACCWTTTTCTTAGGACTGTAGTATAATATAATATTAAGAATCTGTAATCATATTTAAARTAACATGGTAGTTACTTCCACATGAAATGTATTAATAGTCTAGCAAATTCCAACAGGAAACTTTTCCCAGAAATAGTTGTACTCTAGTTTGGTCTATCCAATTTGAGCTCTTTCCTGCTACTGTTGTCAGGTTCAGTGATCTCAAATATCTTAGCCTTGCTGTACCCWGTTATAGTGAGGTTGTGAAATAGCCCTGCAGGTGTTCTTGTGTTCCACATGCGAGCTGAACCTTGCAGAATTTAGAGTGGAAGGAGTTGTGCAGAAGCAATCATTGCTGGGCATGTGGAGYCTGGGGCTTGTATGGTTGAGTGAGYAGCTGTAGAGTGCATAGTAAAGAAGYAGTGGCACCTATGGAACAGTTCTATTCAGCTTTCAGGAATGTGGCCTGATGTTCAGGAAGTGGCACTTTTAAAGTAGTTCCTTTTTGCACCAAAAAGCTATTTCCAGCCTTTATTTGCACAATGTATGTATAATGACTTGTCCTTCTGAAATTGCTGTCTCTGCTTCAGTTGTCAGACGTGTGTGCAAAGATTTGCTTTTTTACAGTTCACKTCACTTAGATTTTAGTACAGTTTGCACTATCATGCAGGTAACTGAGGGCTCTTCTTAGGGTTTCTGTTCACTCCTCTTTCCACTGAAGGGTAATGGCTCATGTCTCTTGGGGCAAATGTAGATTAACTTATTGTAAAATTTTTACTCCTTTTAATGGTATACTGGAAAGTTTGGGGTTTGCTTTTGCTTGCTTTGTTTTCAGTTAGATATTGCAGTGGTTTGAAGGCATGCTAGATGTGTTTAATTTTGGCATGGGACTAACCCCAAAGGAGATGAWTTTGGAGACACAGATATGTTAAAGTAAACTCCAGAATGCAGGCCRGCCAGGCAGATTCATTTAAACATGGACGTGAGTCAAACAAAATACTAAATCCCAAATCCAGCCAAAGTCTGGTATCAAGTTCACATTAGAATTCTAATGCTCTACTTCATTACTGTTGCATTACAATTTCCAGACCACAGCATAAAAGCATATGTCCCATCTCTGTAAATTTAGCAACCTGAATTCAGCTTTGGAGAAACTGTAAGAAGAGCACATCAGACCAAAGCACTGTCACTCAGGGAGGCATTCAGGTTGGGAAGGGGTGCCACTGCAGCCTGGAGTCAGAGTATACCTTTAAAGGTAAAGTGGCATCATAAAGCTGCCCAGCATGGCACTGGACCTGGCTGGATCCAGAAGCAGTTCTCAACAGTTACGGATTTGAGGGCAAGACTGTTTCCTTGCACATCTCTATCCTGGACTAGGTGTGGACACAAGGCAGCGGGTGTGGTAGTGGGTGTTAATCYGCAATTCACTAAGCACATATATGACCTGGAGGCACTAGTTGCTCAGGTGCCTTATATGCTTCCTAGATACCTGCATTTTTGCTAGCTCTTTGGACCTACTTAAATCTCCTATTTCCCACATCTAAGCACCTTGCTTCAGCTTTCAGCTGATGTCCCACCCACATGCTGTCTGTAATGGCCACAAAAAGGARAAACTGAAAAAAAAAGTTAAAACCAGAAATATTGTTTGTCCCTATTTTTTTCTGACTCAGCTTGCCACATCAACAGGTATTCCAGGATTTAGGATATAGAGAAGGAAAAAATTACCTGATGGAGAACTGGGAAGTGAGGGAAGGTAGGGAGGGCACAAAAGTGTATGGTGAGATCTATCAGTGTTTAAGCCATTCATCAGTTTGTCTGAAGAAGTCCTAGGGCAGACTTTGTAAGAGAGTCTTGGGCTGGAGTCTGTGTTCCAGGGATCATCCAGCAAAGYCTGGCAGCTATCTGTGTTGTCCAGCAAGTTGTGCTCACTCCTACTCTTTTGAGATTTGTGTGGGAAATGGTGGGTACTGGAGCTGGAGGAGAAGCTTGACATTTTGCTCTGGGAAGCAGTTAGGAAGGAATTGCCTGCAGTGATTGGGGGGAAGCTCTGGGTGGTGATGGGTGGGAGTCCCTGACATGCTGAGTGCTTCTTTTCTSCTATGAGGTACTTAGTGTCTGTGATCTTTCTTTGAAAGTCAGGGGTGGTCTTACACTTATCTGGAATGTCTTTGCAATTTTTATTCATAATGCAATCAAAACGGGTGATGATGTCATCTACTTCTGATGTCTCTTCTCCAGGATATTGATCCCTGTTTCTCTCCTTCTGACTTGTTTTCTGATCACCTTTCTTCTTTTTGCAAGAGAAGATCTGGTTCAGCATACTGAATCGTCCTTCTTTCTTTATAAGTCTGTTGTTCTGGGAGGTGAACTGATGAACTGACCCAGATCTACTGGAAATACAAAACAAAAGGKGATGTCAATATTACCAAACAATGAGAAAATACCAAGTGTGTTACTCCATGAGAGAAGCAACATTCTGTCTAGATACATTTGCATGYGTAGTTCAAGAAAATTAGGATCCCAAATTTGTAGGTAAAAAACAACTGAAAATGCTGCTGTGTTACTTCATTCTTTCTAATAGGTGAATTGTCTTAGAATCATCTTAATGTARCTTAGCACAGCTATCTGGGAAAAAACAAACAAATTTTTCTGGTTTCAGCATCTACCAGATGTGAAGMTCTAATGGTAATGAGAAGAACATGCTGTGATCTTTTATATCAGGTGTTCTTTGTGTTATGTCATATTTGCAAAAAGGTCTTTCCAGTCATTGCAAACACTGTAAAAAAAGGCACTAGTCCCCTCTTTCCTACTGTCCCCTCTTTCCTACTGTCCCCTTTTTCCTCTTTCCCTTGCCTTGCTTGTGCTAAAGAGGTCTGGCACAGTTTCAGATTGGTTAAGATAATTACCTACACTGGTATTGTTGCCTTTTCCAAGCTAGAAATGAATCTCAAGATAATTTAATATGGGAGGTAATATAAAAGTGGATCTTTATTGAAGGCCTTTAGGGACAGTTATGGAAAGATGCCCACAAAAGYCCACCCCCATAAGGGTGACTACATTTTTATAGGTTTTAGGAAATYAGCATAACTGATAAAAGAGCATCAATTAGGAGGACAAGTGGTGATGGAATTGCCYCCCAGGTCAAGCTCCTTCTCTGGAGCCCCTCCCTTGGTACTCGTTGTCCTACAGTGACTTTATGCTGGTTGTATCCCCAAATCGTCTGTTCTGTGTAGGATGTTGTGCTCTGTAGCTTTAAGACTGATTCTGAGAGTGAAGGGGAGAAAAGAGAAGCATAGAGTTTGTTTTCAGAAAAGCAGCTCACTCCTCTGCATTCCAGCTCCTGGACTGTTCCTCTGAGGTACGGACAGGTGGTGGGTCAGAGATCTGCTTTGCTTTTAGTTAGTGTTAGCTAGCTGGGGCAGGGAAGTTCCCTTGACTGGTGTTTTTTTTTTTCTTTTCCTTTTTCTTGGGTCTGTTTAAACCTGCTCTTGGACTGAAAGACCCACAAGAGCGAGAGCATCAGGAATCCACACCTGTGGACCACCGGGCCCAGGCCGGCATTTTCCAGCACCGGAGAGACTGATAACAGACTGAGCGAGCTGAGCTCCCATGGCAAGGACTTTCTCAATTTTGCCAGGTTTTATTGTTTCATATTATTAATCTCTATGTTTGTAGGCACTTTGTTAAATAAACACGTTTTTTTTCCACTCATCTCTAAGGAGATTTTTTTCCCAAACCAATGGGGGCAGGGGCTGTTTTGGTTTGCTTCCCAGAGGGATCCCCATTTGGGAGGTTTCCTTCCAGATCTGCCCTAAACCAGGTCATCGTTTTAATTCRTCCATGAGAATGTATTTGGAAGAGTTCTCARCCTTGGTAGCCAGGAAGAACCAAGAGACTATAGAGGCCTTGTACTCCCTGRGGCCTGGAGCTCTGGAATTTGCTTTGTCTTTCTGCCCAGGGAAAGGCTATGGAAACTTCCTGGGAAAACTAGCCACTAACACAATAGGCTACAGAGCTACAAATATATATAAATATATATGTAAGAAGAATACAGAGAACAGATAAAAGAGAAAAAGGCAAAACTGAAAATGGTACCAGTATTGCTGTAGTGGTTTTGAGATGAGATTTTGGCTAATCTCTGACCTTCTCTAATAGAGTGCAGGAGAAAGGGGAGAGGTARTATTATCTGTGTCTCACATGTGGAACATGGGACATAATACAAACTTCTGACTGGAAGGGAGGGGAAAGAAATGCAGAGATAAATGTAAGTGCATGCTTAAAGGACGGAAACTACTTACATAACAGCAGCTGAAAAAGGAAGAATACAAAGAAAGGAAGACTGTAACCACTCAGTCTTTTGTTATACTTTTCAGCACACAAGAACTCAGAGTAAAGAAAAAACACATCAAGGTAGAGAACTAAAGAAAGCTAGGATAATATTACCAAACCCTTACTCTGAGGATGAAAACTTGAAGTTTATTTTATTGTCTGTCAAAGCTGCTTTTGTGCTCAGTCTGTYGGTCTGCCTGATTACGTGAGCACACAGCGCGCAGAGATTTCAAAGAAGTGGAAGTTACATCCATCAGAGGGCTGAAATGGTTCTGTAATACAAATTTTCTACATGAAGGTGACTGAGCAAGAGCTATACACACATCTTCAGAACCCTCTGCTGCTTGGTGGARTARTACTGCARCCTCAGTGAAGAGTCTTCAGTAGAGAACTGACTGCAATGTTACAACATTGGTGGAAAATGACATGAGTATTGCCTATGAATCAAGGAAACACCACTGAGGGCTCAAACYCTTCAGCAGCACTCAAAAAGCAATAAATTCGTTTTCTCGTCAGTGGCAACAGCAGCAAGATGTGAACTTCACTTTTACCTGCTCTCCTGAGACAGCAGCTTGATGCATGCTGTGTGCCCGCAGTATATTGCATATGCCAGAGGAGTGTTTTCATTGATGTCTCGAGGGCTGCTGTCTATCCCCAGCTCTAGCAGCGTCTGCACACAGTCAGCTTTCCCTGCTGCTGCAGCCCAGTGCAAAGGAGTCCTACAGGAAAGGGGGAGTTTCATTAAAATAGATCAATAGATTCACAATCAAAGCCATAAATGACATAGTGAGGAGTGCACAGGTTATGCTACTTGTCCAGATTCACAACGTAACATTTTAAGAAATTCTCCTGCCAACTTATTCCACACCATTGTAGCTGCATTCATTTAGCTGCAGATAAAGAAGATAGAGGGCTGCAGAATTCCTATACATTATGTAAGAGCATCTCTTTTACAGCTGGAATTGCAGAGTAGGAGAAGTGCYTGAAGTTTTCAGAGCAGAATTTGAAAAAAACTTTCACAGTGTCCACTGCATAGGGAGAAACTCTTCTCATCTTTAYTCCAACCCCAATTAGCAATGGTTGGCACAGGGCTCTCCATGAAGGTAGTAAGAGAAACCTCTCCCAGATGAATGACCAGGACTGAACACATCTACCAGACTGCCACTTTGCCAGTTTCTGAGTTCTATGRTAGGCACAGATCAGAGCATATATAATTGTTTTGAATCTCTGCAGGAGAATCAAACTGATCTTGTGCTTGGCAGAAAATTTGTATCTTGTATTTGGAGACTTTTGTCCAGTTTCCAAATTGCAGCATTTTTCTCTTGTGAAAAACCTGAAAACATAGACAACACCACAAGAAAAGGGTTTAGGAATAAGAAAATAAATTTGTCGTTTTCTTTCTATTCCTTTTCAGTCCCGGTGATTTCAGATTGGTGCAATCCAAAACACAGTAGAATAAAAATCCTATATAATCTTGAAAAGTCTATAAGTAGTGAAAAGCTTATGTTTTCCCTCTCCAAGTATAATATATTCTGTGGAAATATCTGAGCATGTGGAATAGGTGGCCATGTCTTAATTAAAGTGTAGGCAATCTCCTCTYTTTGCTCTTCTTCTCATAGAAACACAGCCTTCTCAACTACATTTTAATGATGTTTAGAAACTGCTCCAGAACCTTGTTCATTTTATTTCTGTTCCATTTTATTGCACTTTTCCATGAAGAATGATATTATTTTAAGTACCTGAAMGCCTAAGCCAAGAAAACCTTGGCTTTTGCTTCACTGAGCAGAATAATCAATGTGAACAGCCAGCTGGTTCTCTTTTCATTAAATAAATTTATGACCAAAGTTCCAAGGAAGGTAGTGTGGGGTGAAAAAGAGGGAAGATRACTCTTCTGCACTTATGAAATAGAGATTTAATCACAGAAGGAATCACAGGTCTTTTCAGAATGGAAGGTGAGGGTCCTCTGGCCYTATAGGAGTATGGTATTTTCATCTTCAAAACAACAAGAGAACACTGCCATTTCATAAATACAAATAACAGTACGATCCTGGTTTCAAGTTGCAGGATCCTTGTCACTTTTGATTGAAAGAAACTTGGTGGCAAAGTCCTTACACAAATAATCTTCTCCTTTTCTAGCACAAACAGAAAGCTAAATATGATTATTTCTAGTCAGTTATCATACTAACTACGATACATGTGAGCTGGACTGGCTTGCAGTGTTTCTGAGCAAGCACAGTCCTCTGTGGATTGCAGGGCATTACTAGGCCATGGCCTGTGAAACAGGAAACATGATTATACAGTAAACAGAGCTGGTCTCAGGTTATTAGGAAGGAAGCAGCACTTTCAGGGTTTCCATGGTTACCTGTCATCCACATCAAGGGCCTGCAGGTTGCACTTTGGGACTTTGGCCAGCTCGCTGATGATATCGCTGTAGCCRGCAGCAGCAGCAATGTGCATGCATGTTTTGCCATTCTCATCATCATAATTTATTATAGATGGTCCCTGCCAGTGGTCCAGAATGATGGAACACAGAATCCTGTTGCCACTCTGGAAGGAAGTTCAGAGAAGGAAAGTGTTTCACAATGGAGCTCACGCCAGGCTGCATCTTCTCTGCTAAATACAGTACAGGTATTTTTCTGAGTGGGTACCACAATCTCCAGATATAAAAGCCAAAGTCTTCCAATCTCCAGCTGGGAATTGTGCTCACTTTATGAATTTTTTAAAACACTCTGAACACTGGAAAAATAATAAATAATGAACCACTGCAAATATCTCCAGAAGTTGTAGASTGTAAATTACTTAATAGAAATTACTTGCGTTTTTTGTTGTTCTGCTAAACCACAAGCTTATATTTTCCAATAGAAATTTAGGGCAGAAAAGAACCTCAGAAAACTAACCCATATCTGTAAGTCTGTCTCAGCACACTTAGAAAAGCCATGTCAAATATTTGTTCAAGTGCTTCTTGAAAACCTTCTTAGCTAGTTTGTTCTTTCTTAATAGAAAGTCAGCATTGCTCTCTAACCTGCAAATGAAGCTAAACATTTGATATCCTACCTTAGTGGAAACAGAGCAAAATAATTCATTACTTTTTTTATAACAACAGAAACACAGGGCTGAAAAGGTCTTTCTGTATCATTGAATTCAATCCCTGCAATCACTCAAAGATATGATACATCATCCCTCTCACAAACTGACTTTGTCCATTAAAGCCAATTAGGTTTTTTTGCCTCCATTACTCTCAAAGGAACACAGTTCACTAACTTCTTTGTTTTGATGATTTGTATCTCTAATTTCTGTTCATACTCAGGACTGATTATAYCCTTTTGTTTCTGTTCCAGCATTATTATTTAGATTAAATACTTCTTTCCTTTTACTGGTACTTGCTCTTCAGATGTATTTATAGGCAATCATCACATCTCTTTTGAATTGTTCTCTTGCTGCTMTAACCAATCATGCTCTTTTAAGTTTCTTTTTTTGAAAAATATGCTTACTGTTTCTTTCATTAACCTAATAACCCTTTTCCTTTTGTGTTTTAATTGTGTTTCCTTGAAGAAGGATGATTAAAATTGTACTTTCATTACAAAGATGTTTTTGCAAGATCTTMTATAGTGACACTGCTCTTCCTTATTTGTGTTAGAAATACCTCTTTTGGTATGTCATAGAACAGCATTTGCCTCATTCACAGCTGTGTCCCATTAGAAGCTCCTAGTCATTTTGGAATGACCCTTTACACCTCAGTACTTGTCTGCCTTAGTTGTTTCCAAGCATAGAGTTTCTAGTTTTGGGAAGGATCTTGTGTTACTAGCACCCAAGTGCATCACTTATACATTTTATCTTATTCAATTTTTGTCCTATTTGTATTAATCAAGATTCAAAGGTGTTCCATATCCCTGTATGATATCCTCATTCCTTCCTGTTATTGTCTTTCAGTTTTTTATTATTGGTAGATTTTATCAGAAAGTTCCTGTATTATGTGCCAAGTTATTATGAAAATATTAAAAAAGAGTAATATCAAGTCTTATTTCTGAAAGTAATTTCCTTCCAGCCTCTATTCAACATTTAATCATACTCTCGTCTTCTAGATTTTAAGACACAATTTATTTTGCTTCTCTGTACTTTTATATCTTATTTTGTAAGATAGCTATTTAATCTTTTAATATRTCTTTTAAAGATGGGTAGACATCCATTATCTCAAGCCACACTTTTCTTCTCTGCTCTTGGGATTCAGCTTCCTGCCATATTTTGCACCAYTGAGAGGATACATTCCAGGTCCCTGGAACAGTCTGACCTCCCAAATACTCAGTCCAGCTGAGAACTTCCTTAATTTATCAAAACATGCGCCCCTGAAATCAGTAATTTTGTTTTACATGTACTTCGTTCACTCATATGTTTAGAGTCTAATCTTGATAATGTAATCCAAGGTTATTTTCCATGTCTAGCATTTTGTAACATCCTAATTAACCRTGTTCAAATTGTTATTAAGTCATAGTTGTCTGAATATGTAATGGAAAGAAGAGTGTTGATCCTCATGTTCAGGAATACTGGGGTCCTATGAATAATTTTTGGTTTTATTGTGCAGTCCCCATTCCAGATACCAATATCCTCCATASAGGTATTCCCAATTATATATTTTCATTTATCATCAGTGAAGTCTCTAGTCACATTCAGRGCTAACTAAATTTAGAAGTCTATTACATACTTCTAGTACTACCACTATAAATATCTATCTGTTCCCATCATTCTATAAGTCAGTTTTGATACAAAAAATAATTAACATTAGTACCTTTCTGCATCCATGTTCTTGTGACTCTGCTATTCCTCCAGTTATACACTGTCTTGCTAAGTCCAAATTTCACACCCTGCAGCTACAGTTTCAGTCCCTCAGTGTTCTTACACAACTCCTAGCATTCACATAAGAAATTTCCCACTGCTCCTACTGGCATTTTGTATTTTTACAGAATGTTCTGTCTTCCACCAATCTTCTGTTTTCTAGACTAAACAAACCATTTCAACCTCCCCGTGCAGGTCAAGTTTTCCAACCCACTTATCATAYTTGGTGCTTGCTTTTGGCCTGTTTCCAGTTTGTCCACAGATTTTTTTCAACCATGGCAYTCCAAACAACATAATTATCCAGCAGAGGCTTCTCTCCTGACATTGAAAATTACCTCCAGCAGCCAGTACATTAACATGTACTATACTCTGTTAATATGTCCCAGAATGATGTTTGAGYGATTCATATCAACACCATAACTTAAACTCCTACTCACTTTTGTAATTTGCTAGTCTATTACTCTCAATTTTGCACAAAAAACTTTAATTTTTCACAATTCTGTATACAGTGTTATTTTATTAATTTTAGTTAATTCGTACAATACATAAAAATAATTTTGAATTTCATCCTCACCCCTGAAGTGCTTGATGTCCCTGTAACTAGATTTTAGCTGTGGGTTATGTATGCATTCTGTATTTTGACACTTCATTATGGAACAAATAAAAACMTTCTTATGATACATCCCTGGTTGGACTATCTATGAGATATTCACCTCCAAAGATTATTTGAACTGTCTTGAATGTGGATGATAGAGAATATATGATGTGTGATAGAAGGGCCTGGTTGATTTTTATGGCATTGCTCGTTATTCCCCTGTGGGACATCTTGGACTGGGTCTRTTATAGCAGGTTGTGCTTGTAAAAATTGTGCTATTGATGTCATTCAGTGTGATTAAACTTGCATATGCTGCTCACATCAGAAAGGAACAAAGAACTAGACTTTTAATGATCACTGTATTTGCCACATGCTTAGCAAGCCTTCTGCACTGTGTGATGAACTTTATACTGTTGTTATTTTTGCAGAAATTTTGTATTTTGTAACATGGGATTAAACTGATTAATTGACATGCAAACATACAATACCTGTAGCTATAGCTAATAGCTTCGTATCTGAGGAAGCAATAATTGCTTTGAAGATRGATACAAAAATTCTGCCTTGTTTTAACAATTCCATCAAATTGTTACTTCCATTTTCTAAGTAACCAARGAATATTTCCTCATATTTGAACCTTCTGCTGAACGAGATTTCTGGGCAACTGCTCAGTGGCTTTCTAGTTCTCTCTTCTYAGGAATGCCTTCTTATCTTTAAATTCATATTGGCTCTTTTAAATTTTACTCAAAACTTTCCTAAAATGCTTACAGTGCCCTTATTCTTAGATTGATAGCTTTCAGCTGTGGTCACCAAAAATGTAGGGTTCCTGTGGTAAATTTGCCACAGTGCTATTGTTAGACCAGGATGTTCTCTGGTAAATTTACCATAGGAAAATTATGTGTTTTTGTAACCTTACTGTATGCATCACTGAATTTCATCTTCCCTTTTTGTATTCAAATTCTTTTCARCAGAGATTCAAATGTTCTCAGTTATTTTTGCTACGTGTTTCTAAATAGCTCTGCAGGCCTTCTCCCCCTCCCCCCCGGGCTTTGTTACACTTTTGTCCCGTCTCACACTTTTTATCTGCTTCCACCCATAATTGATTCTCATCAGTGAAACTTTCTTCTTTAGATCCTTCTTTGTAGATCAATTAAACATACATTATTGTCCTAGGGTGACTTTACTTGTCCCAAACAAGGACATTTATGAAGAAGAAATGTCCTAAAGCCTGGATCCATAAACCTCTGGAAGAAAATCTCACTTTGTGCTTTATGCAAATTTTTGTCTGAGATTTGTGTTATCTCCAGACAGTGGCAATCAGCCAATTCATTACCAGGGCATTTAGCCCTGACACTTGATTACAACTCTGATTTCTATAAGCTGGTTAATAAAAGTCAGACTTCTGAGAGTTGTGTCTCTCAGTGCTTTCCAAATAAGAGAACAATTATTCAGGAGGTAGCTATCAAATCAAGTACCATGAGGACCCCTGAACCTCTGGAACACTTTTCTAGTTTTGGCACTTCTTTCAGCTATATCTACTCAATTTACCCTCATTACTACAGCTATGGTTCTTATACTTCAGCCTTTTCTATGTCCAACTGATAAGCAGAACAATAATTTTATTTAGAAAGTTTCTTGTCACTTACATAATATTCTACCATAACATCGCATTTTATTCTGCCAGGTCTTCAGTAATAAACATTGAGATGTTTTATTTTGTTCACTGCACAGTATAGGGAGTTATTTTTTTCCCCTCTTCGGAATATTCTAGAAAATTAGATAATGGGGTGCCAAAGAGGAATTTCTTAAGCCTGCTACCAGTAATTGAGAGATGGGAGGGGTAGAGGAACAAGCTATGGAACTACTTAACTCTTCTCACGAAACCTGGATAAAATATTTTTCTTCCAATTAAATGCTTCTGGAAATCATATAGTTGGGTTCKATTAGTTTTCCTGTATTTCCTGTCTGTTTGTATTAGCATGCAATTTAAAGCCTTCCTATATCTCTAGCCGTCTTTGCCRGGTGGAAATTCTCCACCAGAAGCTCTTGATGCTGCTTCTTATCACTAGCAGGGTACACTTGAGGCCTGCCTGTTTTCCTCCTCTTTTACATTCTCTCATCTTTCAATTCCACARCTATGAACCCAAAGCTTTGACCTTTTTTCTGTAATATCTTCTGCTCCACCCGCGAGTGGCTTGAGATTTGAGGGATTATTTCATTCCTTTCTGCAGCTACAAAAAATACTATTACCATTGCATTACTCTGGGAGGTAACTCACGTTAATAAAAAAGCAAAATAAATTACATTTACATAGTTATTCCCAGCTTCCTCCTGGAAACTATCTATGTGCATCATTGAGTACTGTTTTGAGTTTTATCTTAGGGAATTCAAGCCCTTTTATCTTTCCTCTTATCCTTCACAAACAGACACATATAGAATACTTTATTCTGAAATCAACTGTAATACCAGTAGGACCACTGGAAAATAAACCAGCCAAATGAAACAAAAATCTTTTTCTCCTTAGCTGAAATAAAGAAACATGAGCTGTTTCAAGTATTTTTTGAGCAACCCATACCAAAATTCAAACAAATAACTTGTCTGTGGACCTTTTCCTTTATAACTTTGAAACTATTATATTGGTAAATACATCTTTTCCTTGAAAGTAATTTTTTAAACTTTTTATTCTGAAATTCAGTACTTAGCAAAAGCAGAAGCCATTCCACATTATTTTCCATWTGGATCTCTTGACTGGATCTTGAAAAGCCTTGATCTTTAACTCAGCTGTAACTGGCAGAAACTGCATGTTTCGTCACAGCTATACTGGCAAAACTCAACTATTCTGCCAATGCAATTTTTTCCCTTATGTGATTGATTTCACTGAAGTGCCATTTTCCTCATATGCACATGCAGAGCACTGTAGCAGWGTATCACATCATTACTTCTACTGCAACACAATTGAGAATTTCATCCTAGAAGCAGAGCAAGACAAATGTTGCACCAGCTGTGAGGATAAGTCAGGTTGGAATCAGACATTAAGGCAGTGTTGGGGGTTAGATTTGGTTTTTTTGTTTTGTTTTGTTTTGCCCTTGGAATTTTTTCCCTYGAGTTGCTAAGACACTAACGACTGAGTCATTGTCGGTACTTAACAAAGACAAAAGAAACCAGGGAAGGAAAGACCGAAGGGACAGGGGAGCTGGGGGCTGGGCACTCTTGCCCTTGGCACTCGAGGAGAGAGGTCACCCAGGCTGTTCGCTTGCTGCGAGAGGAGTTTCACTGTCACCATCGACTCCGCTCCTGGGAAAATCTACCATCTCTCGTGTGCCCGGGGATTTCTGAGCTCTCCTCCTGCCCCACTGGAGTGGGCCCGACCCTGTCCTCGCCGTCGCTTTTGCGGCTTTTGCCTACGCTGACCTCACACCGTCTGCTCTGCTGGGACATCTCTGCTGCTCCAGCCACCACTGCGGGAACTGCCCATCTGCCTCATCACCAGCCCGGGATCTCCCACCGTTACAGCTTGGTGCCTCAGAGACACTGGGATCAGACTGTCCTAGGATTTGTGGTCCCTCGAGGTTTCCTAAGTCTGTCTTACTATTAATGCTGTAGTTGTTTGTTTGCTTGTTTTGTTAGATATATATATATATATATATATATGTATATCTTAGTAAAAAAAACTGTTATTCCCATTCCCACATCTTTGTCTGAGAGCCCCTTAATTTCAAATTTATAATAATTTGGTGGGAGGGAGTTTGCAGTCTCCATTGCAAGGGGAAAGCACCGGTTTCCCCTAGCAGATACCTGTCTTTTAAAACCAAGACAGGCAGTTTCAGAAAAGCATATGCCTATCTTGTAGTAGGTGCAGAGTCTGCTGTTTCAAGGATGGAGAATGCCAGACTCAAAAATAGAGACATCATGTTGCTTCTAGTCTGCAGCAAACAGCACAGTGAGAAATGTCCTCATATTGGCAGTTTGGCTTGTTAAGAGCTTTGCACAMATTGGTGCTTTCTCCCCATGTATCAAGGATTTCCAGCACTTCCCCCTCTGCACCCAGGACTAGAGAAAGCTAAGGAATGGAAGCACACTCACTCTACCTTGACTGCTGTCATTTCCTGGCTGCTTGATGGCTGAAATTGGCAGTGGAAGTGAGCAAAAATTCAGAGCACCCTGTGGTTTCTCGACCCTGAAAGGATCTGGAAACCTGGTCTCTGTGATGAGGTAAGAAACAAGTCACAATACCATCTTCACCTTTTCCCTCCTGCCAGGGACACTGCCAGAGATTCCCTGAATGCAGCCCAGGCACTTCATAGGGTGTGTTCCTGATGGCAAACCAATACAAATGAACAACTGCACTGACACCGCTGTAGTTATATTGGTGAGACTCAGTCATCTCAGAGAGAAGCTCATTTGTCTTCTCCTAACCCAAATGCTGCAGCTTTACACACCCACTGAGACAGCTGTCAGGGTGAACCAGCTTGGCTTGACTTTGTGGTGTTCTTGGAAACAGAACGTGTTGTTGTATAGGAAAATTTGTCCTGTGGTCCTCAGAGCATTGCTGCCTCTGGTATAAAGCTAGGGGACAGGATATTTTAAAAATATTTATCCTTTTAACAGCCTTAATGTGTGTTRCAGAAAAGTACCAAATGACAAAGGCAGTCATGGAGACATGATTCTGGCTATCATATGTCCCTGCCTTTCTTACCCACTCTTTGCTCAAACAAAACACTGCATGAAACACTGGCCAAGTCTCTGTGAGAATTTATTTTCACTTGGAGTCTAAGTGCATATGATTTACTGTGTAAATGACTATGACTAAAATCACTTGGCAGCTTTCCCTGCTATTGCATTGTTGTAAGGACTGATTTCTCCAAATGAGCTGTTTACATGCTTTGGAAAAGAGGTAATTTTTAAAATCTGCAGAAGAATAAGGATTTTTTTCTATCAGAGAAATGGAAGCATTTGCCTTCAAGTGCCTTTTGTCAGGCATAAGAGATCAGGACATGTACAGATATGCAAGAAGTGTGTTGCATGTACATTACTCATATTCTGGCATCCACTGTGGAGTTACACATAGACTGTGTGCTGGGAAGAGGTCTGGCAATTATCCCACTTACCTACAGGCTTTGCCCAAGACAAATTCCTACTAAGCTCAGTGGGAGATCTGCAACTGATTACCTCAGACATTTGATTGGCATGAACAATTACATTGTCCATGGCATGTTCATACTTAAAGGGCTTACTTTTCAACAGTCTATTATTTCACTAAAAGTTTTTCTAATGCTCTGGCTGTACTGGAGAGTTTTTTAAATCAGTACTGCAAGTTTGCAGATGACACAAAACTGGGAGGAGCTGTTGACTCCCTCCAGGGCAGGGAGGCTCTGCAGAAAGATCTCGACAAATTAGACAGATGGCCAATCACCAATCTATGAAGTTCAACAAAAGAAAGGGATGAATTCTGCACCTGGGATGGGCCAGCCCTGGGTGTACAGACAGACTGGGGAATGAGAGGCTGCAGAGCAGTGCTGCGGAAAGGGCCCTGGGGTCCTGGGCCATGGCAAAAGTTGAACATGAGCCAGCAGTGCCCTGGCAGCCAGGAGGGCCAGGGGTGTCCTGGGGACAGCAGGGACAGCATCAGCTGGGAAAGGGAGGGGATTGTCCTGCTCTGCTCTGGGGCAGCCTCAGCTCTAGTGCTGGGGCACTTTTGCACACCCCAATATTAAACTATTAAGTTATTAAACTATAAGAGAGCATCCAAAGGAGGGCAATGAAGATGGTGAATGGACTTCAAGGAAGCCATATGAGGAGCAGCTGAGATCACTGGGTCTGTTCAGCCTGGAGGAGACTGAGGGGAGCCTTCACTGCWGTTACAACTTCCTTGTGAGGGGAAGCGGAGGGCAGACAGGCCTCTCTTCTCTGGGTGACCARCGATATGACCTGAGGAAAWGGCCTGAAGTTGTGTCAGGGAGRTTTAGGYTGGATATCAGGAAAAGGTTCTTCACCCAGAGCGTGCCTGGGCACTGGAACAGGCTCCCCAGRRAAGAGGTCACAGCACCAGCCTGACAGAATTGAAGAAGTGTTTGGACAATGTTCTCAGGCACAGGGTGTGACTCTTGAAGTGTTCTGTGTAGGGCCAGGTGTTGGACTGAATGATCCTCGTGAGTCTCTTCCAACTCAGCTTATTAGGTGACTCTGTGGTACTTTAAGTGAAGAAATAGACTGCAGCTATATAAAAAATGAAGTAGCCCTCAGGAACATCCTTCAACACTGGAATTTGTCTGTACCAAATAATTCTTAAAATCCTCCCTGGCACGGTATAGGCCTGGGTCAATTAATACTTTCCCTACCAGTTCCTGGAGCTAATATGGGCACTGGATCATTCCCAGTAGGTGGTCTATGTATGACCCTCCGGTTTGAGAGAGTAAGAGAGTAGAGCAGGAGGGACACAGGCTGTCCCATGATAGTTGGCCTCACTGCCAGAGACATGACTCAAGCACATTTAATTCACTGTTGCAGACAATGTCACAAATATTTAGGGGACTATTTGGAAAAAGCTTCTGTTGGTATTAAAGCAAGTTTATTTCTTACTCAAAACTATTTGCAAACTCTCTTCCATCTTGTTTTGCAACTTGACAGCTCACTCTGTAGATCCCTGCTGCTATGCAATGTTCCAGACTCCACAAGCAAGAGTTGTAMCATTGCTGGAATGACAATATTAACACAAGAAAGTGATTCCTAAAGTGTATACTCAAAAAATGAAAATTGAGTATCTTTTTGACTTGTTAACCGTCAAAACTGTCTTTAAAGCTCAGTGACATAGGAAATCACTACTCTTCCTTTCAAGCCATCTTTAGAAAACTGCATGAAACAGGGAGAAATGAAGTACAATTTTGCAGGGAAAGAAATCTGCCTGAAACCAATTAGACAGTGAACCATGCCCAGCAAATGCACCTTTTCTGGCTAGTCCAATGACAGACATACCTACAGTAGAGAACCAGTCACYGGGTTTTAAGATGTCTTTGGAAGTCTCTCTGAATTCTTCCACTGTATGTAGCCCACATGAAAAAATGGGGCGCTGGGCAGAAAGAAGGAGAGAAGTGACCCCTTGGGAGAGATTCTGAGCCACCATTGACTTCCCTGGCCCCTTCCTCTGCTCTGGCTGTGTCCTTGAGATGCCCTGCAGAGGACAGCAACAGAGACATTCTTTCCTGGAGATCCTGACATTTAAGTGTGCTTTCACCTCCAAGTAGTTACAGAGAAACTGCAGTRCTCAGTCAGCCAAACACAAATTAATACTTACTTATGAATTCTTTTTTACAGGGTGTTTTATATACACAGGTATTTCACT
>CADDXX010000090.1:968086-982585 GCA_902810485.1 Alauda arvensis | reverse complement strand
AGTCAGTACAGAACAAAGACTTCATATGAAATATGGCCCATGCCCAAGAATTTGGGCTTGAATGGTAGGCAATGGTTTTCGTATGGTCCTACTGTGTGTTTCAGCCCACTGTGCACAAACTGCCTCTTTCCTGCAGCCKCTGAAACAAGTTTCTGTGCAGTGTCTGGTCGTCCCCTTATGGCATTAAAAAAAAAAGAAATTAAACACAGGGCTCCATTCAGCCAAAAATAACCCCTGCAGCTGTACTGCCTGAGCTCTGTGAGTCTCTTGTTCTCTGAAGATATTTATACAATTCTTAAAGGAAAAATATCCCCTTTCCAGCAGTCACAGAGGAGGCTATTAGACCTAATGATGATCCCATCCAGCAGAGCTGTTGTTCTGTTCTCTGTCACAGCAGAAAAAGTTGTGCCTGTCCACAGTAYCCTAATCTCCTGGGCCTAAAAGGGCAGCAGAGAGCACTGGCTGAAAGTGGTTGTTTTCCTGGCCAAGAGTTTTCTTTCTCGAGTAAGAGAAATGTGAACAGATGTAGTTCATGTTCTTGTATTTCAACTACCACCTCTGGACCTAGAATGTGGAGAAGCAGGTGGACAGAAGAATTTCCAATTTATTAGGTTTCATGGCAGAAATCTCACAATAAGGGGAAAAGGGGTGCGTGTGTATGTGTCACTTTGCTCACTTGATTTCCAGGTGCAGCTTAAAGGAAGAGAAAAGAGGGTATTTGTGACTTCCTTCCACCTGAGTTTTGTGCACTTTCCACTTCCCCATTTCTCAAGAGTTATTCTGCACATTTGTGAGAGAAGGGTGGAGTTGAGAGTTAGCAGTGGAATTAAATAATGAAACAYACAAAATACAGAATCAGGGAAAGCTTAAAGAAGGAGGGGAACTCTGAAGGTTATGAAGTGGATTCACTTTTCTCTTTCTATTTGTTGGATGGTTTGTCCCCAGAGCTATGATATAGACCACTGGCTATCATGCAGGAGTTTGGATGAGATTCAGAGGTTTCCCACTGGAAGCAGCCAGAACTGGAATAAACCTGGTAAAAATGTACTGCAGGTCGTAGAGTAGGTACCTTTAATCTCCCAAGGCAAATAACAAGTCCAATTTAAGATTGATTAGGRTTAAAGAAGAACAAAACTTTTGAAGTAACACTAGTTGCAGAGGTCAAAATATACCTCTACTTCAGGAAAAAAAAGTTAGGTCTATTATATATTAATCATCCTTGTGAGAGTGTGGTTGAAGGAAACAGATTATTTTTTAGATTATTGTTCAGATGTCCTTACCCCATTACAAACATTGTATATGGCAGTTCAGAACTTTTAAATTTCCTTGTTAACACTTCTTTTAAGAAGAGCAAACTTAGACCAAAAGATGAGGATGCAAATATTTGGTAATYGTAGAAAATGTTSCTGGATTTTTGTGTGAGTTCTGTTGTGGCTCATCTGTTGTRCAYATGTTTTGAACATTGATAYTGGAACTTGCTATGGCAAGAGAGCAAGTAAAAACATATAGCTTCAGCTGGGCAGTATACTAGGAAAACCAGTAAATTATGYTGTATTTTWTATCACTTACTGACAACTACATAATACAGTTTTTATTGTCATAGTAAACATTTATGGTTTGTTTCTCTAATGGTGGCCTAACATTTGACAATGTTCTTTCACATATGAGATAGGAACAYAGAGCTCAACAGGAATGTGTTTAGCTCCATGTCTTCTCCAGTCTCCACAGTAGGGTCCCAACCCTTCAGCTAATTATTTCATAGCTGTAGCTCTTTAAATGTGTTTTAACTTCTGTTTACATTATTTTATTCCCAAAGGCCTTTGGCAAGTAAGCTGCTGGTTTCTGGAACCCCAATTTAGTGAACGAAAAAGAAATTAGGCATGAGTTCAACATGAAGCATACAAATAATCCCACTGAGATAAATGAAAACTTCAGGGCAACAGGGCTAAGCTTCTAGTAGGTACGCCCTGGTCTCCCAAGAAGCTAAGATCCTTGATCCATACTCACTGGCAAAATGCTGGGGCTTTGTGGGCATTCTTAGCATCCAATTTTCTTGTTCCACARCCCAAGMAATTTCCTCYGGAGTGTTCAGGACAACACAATAGMCAACTCAGCTCAATAAACATCCCAGTGGGACTGTGTTGTGGCTCACCTGTACTGCCCAGTGCAGAGCWGTTTTGAAGTCCTTGTCCACCAGAGTGGGGTCTGCTCCCTTGTGCAGCAGAGTCTGGGTGTGCTGGGGTCTGTTGTGGAATGCAGCCCAATGGAGTGAAGTCATTCCCTGTAAGCCACAAACCCAAAGGGCAAATTATTGTCACTCACAGGACCACCCTTCAAGTTTCTGTAGATAAACTAGGCAGCACGGAAAACATTGAGGGTAGGCAAATTCTTCCCTCTCCACCTTGAATTGAAATACTTAGTAGCACCTTCTAAATTAGCAGAGTCACAAGGGGGAACCAAGCAATTAGCTTTTTGCAATTATTACAGAAAATGGATACAAATCCAAATGCTTCCKCCATATGTGTTTACAGCCTGTTATAAATAACATGTGGTCAGGGCCACAATGGATGGGGAGACAGTTCCTCACTGCTCAGCTTGAATCCTGCAAGAAAAGTCTTGTTTAGACTGGTGCTTTGGCATTACAGAGTGTGATGTTTGTGTTTGGTCTTATCTTTGATCCAAAATGAGTATTATAAGCTATTACTGCAGCTGGCACTACTCAGCAAGCCAAAGAACTGACAGAGTAACGTCCACAATAAAGTTGCAATATAAGCATTTTATAGTTAACTCTTCAGGGAGAAAATAAAGCAAATGGCAAGGTATTTAGCTGCATTTTCACTCCATCCTAGCTGCATCCAGTTTTAACAAATTAGAGAATTCATGGCCTATATTTGCACCTTCAGCATTGTTACACTCACCTGTATTTTACTCCATATCCATAATAATTAAGATTTTCTGTATAAATTGACAAATTTATTATTTTTCTAACAAATTGCTAGTGTTTTTTAGGCGTGGTAACATTTTCCTTTGGGCAGGTGTTGTTTTCTTTCTTACCAGAAAAAAATGCATTTCAAGAGTCTAAGGATAAAAAGCATTTAAAAAAAAGAAAAAAAAAAAGAGAAAAAAAAAAAAAAAGAAAAAAAGAAAAAAAGAAGTTGAGTGGAAAACAAATTAAAACTTGAAATAGAACCTCAGTAAAGCCAGTTGGTAACAACCCAGGTGAAGTATGAGCCATATTGATGCAGACAGCTTATCAGTGCGACAAAGTAGAAGCTGTTTGCAGTGATTTTCTGACTAAAAGCCTGAATGCCTTAGTATTCATTTCTCTCACTTATCACATACTTCTGTGTTCCCATGTGGCTTAGGTATYGGTGATAACAAGACAGAGCAGTTGAATAAGAGCAGTTTTGGTTTTACTTAGGGTTTGCAAAGCTTTAAACACGGGGGTTTCGGTTTTGTAAAACCAAAACTGAGGGTAAACTCCTGCACCAACTGAAATTAATGGCAGCTCTGCCACTGATGTCAGTAGGCATGAGAGAATACTGTTGATGGACACACACTATCTGTGAGGCTTCAGTGAAGTGACTTCCAGCAGGGAAATGAGTACTTGTCACTAGTCCTGGAGAGCATGAAAATCACTCAAGAAGGAGAAACTAGAGTGTACCGTGCTGTCTTTCTGTCATCCTCTCTCAGTGTGTTGATATGGCCAAAAAAATCCTTGAAAAAAAATCAACTTTCTCTCTGTTTCTACTGTGGTAGCCAGCAGGATCAGCTGTAACATAAGAGTGTAAAACCGTGGATAGTTTTCAAAAATCACTATAGTACAGCAACAAAGCTCAGAGAGGTCAGTAGCAGATGCTTCGTGCAAAAGGATAASAAACAAGGCTTGACAATATACTGCCACCTAATATTTGGTAAYCAGACTAAAGACTTCATGTGACATCCATCCCTCTAAAGGGTGATGATGCATTTTCTGAAAAAGTATTTGTTTTCATTTTCTTTGAAAATATTGCATGATAATTTTTGTAGAAGTCCCCATACTTTTATATGCAAAACCCCAGATCAGTTAATAATAATCTTTTCATTTCTACACCATTTAGGATACCATGGGTTTGTATCATCCCTCTGATGTAGTTGCCAACACAAAAGTYCTGTTATAGTTAGTTTGCTCTAGTTAGCCTGCCCATGTAAGGAAGCTGCTCTATAACTATTATCATACTTGCAGTCCTTTTTCTGTTGCTTTTCTTGTATATCTTTTTTCAGCTTACTCTTGTAGCCATGTGGCTGTACAAAGGATTCAAACAGAGCTTCCTGTTTTATTCTCCATTTCCTTTCTAATACTGAGTGCATTCCACGTGTCCTTTCGGAGTGCCCAGCTGAGCAGAGGGCATGGGGCTGTTTGTAGCAGCAGCCCACTCGTGTGGACTTTCTGCAGTGGGCAACTGCTGCCTGGCCCACACCATTTGTGCTTTGTGCTACCAGCCTTGAGTGGCACTGGCAGGTAGACAGACTACTGCWAGTGAGTGGGAGCATGAGAGTGGCATCAGGACTGCCAAAGCTGAAGGTTCAGCAGAATACAGTCTTAGAGGTGAGACAGCCAAACAATTGCACATTCATAAAAAATAAGGAGYAGTATGGAACATAAAAGGACAAACCCCAAGAAATGGCTGTGAGAAAATAGAGCGTGACACTTGTTTTGCTCAGATTCAAGGCTTTTACAGGGAATGTTTCCTCACATTKCCATCTCACAGGCTTCACTAATAAACCCACAGAAAGACACAATTGTGGAAGCTATGAAACCTCCAGATGTATTTCTTATGTTTACGTGTTCATGCATTCATCAGGGTGTTTTTCTCAAGTGTCAAATGGGAAAACTRAAGTGTTTTACTTATGCCAAGAGAACAGCTCTGTTAGCTGTAATCATTTATGAGGATCCACATTTTTCAGAAAACATGAGTATTCAGGGCTTAGTACTAACTCTTGAACAAATATATTGTCAGTGCCAAATGACAATGAGATGGACTAAAAGTTCCAAATTGCATGTAGCASTGCATTACAGCAAAATATKYTKGCTTGAAACAATGATTCATTGTTCCATACAATTAATTAGCAACACAGTTCTWCGTCAAGACAATGCATCTGCCTTGTTTAGGGTGTTGTGAGCAGGGTCTGCAAACTTTTCAGTGGGTAAGGAAGAGGAAAAATAATAGCCTTCTGGCCATTCTGGTACTGTGGAAAAGAGACACATCCTTGAGCAACTGTTAGAATCAAGAGAAACATATTAAGAGACACAGAATCTCTCCTGTGTCTTGGCTTCTCTATTTGGAGAAATACACGTGGGAAATGAACTCTTTCCTATGTACAGTACATATACATACAGGACACAAATCCACATGGAAGACAACAGCATAAATTTTTGCGCTTCCATGACTGTTCTGTGTAATGCCAGCTCTCTGATATTTTTCCTGAGAACAGCTGAATGATGGGACCAAGGAATCATTGAATCATAGAATGGCTTGGGTTGCAAGGGATCTTAAAGACCATCTGGTTCCAACCTGCCTGCCATGGGGAGAGACACCTTCCACTAGCCCAGCTTGCTCAGAGCTCTCCAGTCTGGCCTTGAACACTTGTGATTGGTAAAGGTGAGGATTTGGTCCAGTTTTAACTTCAGAAGAATCGAAGGCAATTATTGTCTTGACAAATGATTTAAGAGAGGGATTCAAGGTACCTCATAGCTRGCTGAATAGAGAGAAGCTGTATTAGCCTACAGGTGCATAGTGTATAGAAGGAGGAATGAGATAACACTTTGCAGAGTTCAGCAAAAGCATTATAGCAGTTTTTGACCAGTGCATAGCCTTATTGTAAAATTGAATGACTTCTATGCCTCCAGTGCCAGGGACTGTGACTTGTAGYACAAGCTCACTCACCTCATTGTCCTGGTGATTAATTTCACTAAGATTTGACTGCTGCAGAAGCAAGCTCAGAAGCCTGTGGAAGCAATGATATAATCAGTATGCTGTACTTCTGACTAAACTTGAAAAACTGACATTTTTTAAAAAAACCAAAATGTGCAATTTCATGAAAAAATCAGTATTAGTGATGGGCACAGGTCAGAATCTTAGGACTGAGMTTTGTCATATGAGCAAAACAAATAGGACTATGGCTTATGGTAACAACAGAAATTTAGAGCTTGGAATTAAAAGAAGACCCACTCAGAATAACTCTTGTGCTGACTGCCAGGCTAGAATGTATAATATTGCACACATGTGCAGGTTTTGGTAGCTTAGCAATTTGCTGCCAACATATTTCCTAATGTCCTAAAGTAACAGAGATGCTAGCTTCTGTAAGGATTTTTCACTCTATTTAACTCTTGGAGTAATGTGTTGTAGTGTACACATTTGTGTGGGTATATGTGTACATGCTTGCTGTACACACAAACCCCAATATTTTACAAGACCTTACAGGGTATAGAGCCACTATTATAGCATATATATATAGGATATAGCAATGCATAGGTTCACATTTTACAGAATATTAGGTTACAAACACTCCCCTCTGSTGGAGGGAACAATAGAGTAGTTACATGAAATATTATTCAAGTACAATAAAATTTTAACACTTCCTTTTCCTTTTGCTATCTTGTTCTGAAGATGATGTTCTGAAATCACTACAGGTTTGGAAACAGTGGTTGTGTTTTATGACACGATGCTAAGTGTTTGGATCGTGTACATAGCTGGACCATGGAAATGAAAAACACCATCCAGTCACACGCTGTAACAAAGCCACTCCTAATATGGATCTACAGTTCTTGGGTTCTAGGAAATGTATCCTCAGTGGATCATTGTGCAAATCTGTGGCTCATCTGAAGGTGTGAATTTGCYAGAAACCTTCAGAACATGGACATGAAGAAGACATGCTGTTTAGCAAGGAAAGTAAAAGATAATGAAGTATAAAGGAAGGAAATCTGATAAATATAAAGGTAACACAGAAACAAATGTATAAACTTCTGTAAATATAATCCAGAAACAAATGTGTAAATTTATTTCCATGCAGAGGAGATGGAATAAAAGTMTTTTGCTGCTTTTTATCTTCAACCACTTCTAGTGTGTTTTCKGGATTGAACTGTGGTCAGGCRTGTGCATTAGATTAARYTGAGAATGTTTCATGTCAAATTTGTTCTTCCCTACCAGTAATAAAGAACTATCAATGTAAATTATTCAAAAGAAAAGACTTACAGTTGCTTAGGCATGATTTTGGCAATTCAGTCTATTGGTTATCTATAATGTTATAATGTTATCTATAGGTAACATCTTGCTCAGGTGTTGAAAGTCCAAATGTAGGGCTTTTTTAAAGTAGAGTCTCCAAAGGGTGATGGTTGGGCAGATCCCAGCACAGGRATTTCGCTTTGACTTCAAATCCACTTGCATATGGATACAAACTCTTGTAGAAAAGAAGTGTTCACATCTCCTTTTCTAAATGGAGTCATACARTAGGAACTCTGAAAAGGATGACACTAGGATTGTTGATTGCTTTGGTAGAAGTTTGTAAAAGTGAAGAAGGATTCTCTTGTCATTTAGAAAATTACTCAGAATCTCAGAAATTCAGTGTCTGAAAACAGGTCTTGGTAAATATTGACTAGTGAGGAAAAAGAAAGTGAAATAACCATAGTATGCTTGTAAAACCCATTTATCACATAGTGTTATAATCTGATACAGGGCTATGTGGTTCAACTCCAGGTATGATCAATGACACCACYGTATATGAAAGAAATCTAATTATTTGACTAGAATCTTTATCATCAAAGAACTTTGACTCAGTTACACCATTAGACCATTATGGCAACATATGTGCTACCATTTAATATTTAAATATAGACCAAGCAGCTGATGTTTCTCTGCTATTTACTCTTCAAGGTATAGATCAGGAATGGATTTTCTTTTCACCTTACCTGTTAGGCTTTGTGGAATGCACTGGAGCACATCAATTATCAAATCAATATATGAGCTATCTCTGTCTTTCCAGGCTGCCTCCAGCATGTGAGGTTGCAGCAGTGGACTGTCAGCTTTCAAATGTAGCTGCAAAAGTATTTCACAATTGGCCATTGCATACTCTCTTTTGGCAATGGCATAGGATTCAGGGGACTGACAATGACTGTGATGGAAAAACCTCCTTGTCAGTGCTCCAGGCAGGTGTCTGGGCATGGGACAAACACAGTGGGAAGACAGAGGAAAAGGAAAATTGTGCAGAGCAAATAAAGGTCTGTCCATATTCTTGGCAAATGTGAAAAACATTTAGGGGACCCAGCGTGCTCCTGGTATAGAAGTATTCCCTTTCAAGCAACAACAACACGTGTGGTGTTGTTCAGACATTGTCTTCTTTCTTGTGTTGGCTTTGTTTTATGGTAGTGACCTTTTTTTGCAGAAATATCAAATTATTCTCTCCAAGTGATGCATGAAAAGCAAAGATAATGTGGAAAATTAATAAAGCTGTTAAAAARGGCTGGAGAACAAGATCAGCAGAAATGGCCAGATATCTGGGCTGGTCTGATAAGGTTACAGCAACAAAATTGTAGACTCAGTGATTAAGCCACATGAACATATTTCATGTTCTGGATGTTYTACCTGTTTCTAATGTCTTCATGTACTTTCTATACCTTCAGGCATGATTTACTTAGGGGAGTTTTTTGAGTGAGTTTATTCAGATATACAAATCAAAATTTATTAAATCTTCCTATGGTCAGAGGCTGGAATCAGAAAAAGAGAATCTTTCTTAAGAGTTCTTGTGAAGACACTCTGTAGCTGTTACTCTACCTTCAGAAAAAGTAGTTAAAAATGAGCCAGACCACTAATCCTTAACTTCCCCTTTATGGTTGGGGATTTTCAGAGAGGTTGTCTTGTGGAAAACTTCTGTTACATTTGCCATGTTACTCAGAGGAGAAGTCCAGAGAAGGAGTCTTGTAGTATTTCATGTGCATAAGACAGAAAGGTAGTTGGGCARGGGAAACACAGGGTTTCAACCTCTCTTGTAATTATTTTCCCTCCTCCAGCTATTGTGATGACAAAACAGGCTCCTCACTTTACCTGGCCATTGATGTCTGGTACACAAGTATTGCACAATGTTTCTCCTCCTCTCTACCCCCTTCACATTGTAATAACAATGACACAGGTCACAAGTGTAGCTGCCACAACTATTATTTTTTGCTCTGGGCTCTCCTTGGGTTGCTGGCTACCTGAGAGATTCAACCAGCAARAGCTGTGGGAGCTGGGCACATACCTCACGTCAGGCTCTGCAGTGGCAGCATGCAGTGGCAACCTCCCATTTTTGTCAGGTATGTTCTGCTTAGCACCATTCCTGAGCAGGCTGACACAGCCTTCCAGCCAGCCCTAAAAAAGAAATTGGAGCATATCAAAGAGGAAAGTGAAAAGTATAAGGCCAGATMATTTCTTGTTGGTGCTGGCATTCACATGTGACTGTAACCATTTCTGTTAGCAGAGGAACTGAACCTTTTTCCCTCAGTAGGGGTTTCTCAGCACTGAGAGTAGTTCCCTTTTGGAGTCTGGGTCTCAAACTACCTCAGTTGTTAATTTTCATGAGGTGTTTCATTTACACTGTATTTTGGTTAGGTTTTGTTTTTGGTGGCGTTTTTTTATTTTTGTTTTGTTTCTGGTTTTGTTTGGGTTTTGTTGTTGTTGTTTGTTTGTTTGTTTGTTTTTTTCCTGCAGCTGTGCAAGCACTAACAGTGATTAAAAACCTGCTAACTCCTGTATCACCAGCAAATGCTACACATRTTCTTGCATGTGAATTCAATCACGCTAGATTAAACCAAGAACATGAGCGCTCAATCTGATTTAGTTTGTTAGATTTTAGCAAGGATGGCAAATCAATGGTAAAAAGCCTTAGAGTGTGGTCTTGTAAGTGTTGTTRCAGAAGTTTGTATTAGTGGCAGTGTTGGACTGAAAATAGCTTCAAAACAGATGGGATGAATCAGTTCTTGGACTAAAACTTTCTATTGATCACCTCACCATAAAAGCAAGTAAACAGTCTGGTTGTGACTGCATAAATAATTCTGCAGAAAATCAAGCATGAGTTTAAGTGTTTTGTTAAAACCTCAGCAGGCAACTGATAAAGACCATCTCCCCCCCCAGTATGAGCTATTTTGGACTGGCATTATGAGCATTTCTGGGGAAAATGTGTGGAATGGTGGAATCATAACACCCCTGTTGGAGCTCTTGGTGGAAGTACAAGACCACCAAATGCCACACGCAGTCTTGACTGTGCAACTCTTCTGAATTCATTTGTCTGGACAGACATCACAGCTGAATTCTCTCTAGACCTCTTGTTATATTCCCTCACAGAAACAGAAATGGAAACTTAGAAGCCTGGGTGGTTTAAATCTTTTCCAGTCATTTCTTTTTTTCCAAAGAATATTTTTTCCCCTCYGGGAAAAGAGGAAGGAAAAAAGAAGTGTGACACTTATTATGGAATTTTTTTAAAATATCTTGCAGAGGAAATGTTTGTTCTCAARTAAGTGGGGCATACTCCTTGCACTGGATGAGACTGCCTGTTTTGTTATTTTCTACACTTATTTTCTGGCTGAATATTGCATACCTAAGGAGAAACATTGTTTTTGTCCTGAAGTTTCAGGAAGAAACTAGGTGCAAGGGATGTCATTTAATTAGGCTGCCACAGCGTCTGTTTAAATGAACTGGCAGTCATCCAGCTGAACTCATACTGTGCAGCCATGGCTGCACACTCCTTCTTCCTTTCTGTCCAATTAATAAGGGAAGCCCAGTCTGCTCGGCTAACTTTGTTCCCACTTCCTCTCTGAAACCTGAACTACCTCCTGCAAGGAGTAGAAGACTAATGAGAAGAGGACTATCCTTGTTGCTTCAGATAGATTCTGAAGTACAATTCCTTTCCCAAATGTCTCAGTGGGATGTCTTCCCCTCCAGTCATTTGCAGGTAGGTTGATCAGGGGACCTGGATTATTTATTATCTGAACAAGTACACCAGCACCTGCAGCACCTTGAACTTCAGTTCTCAACCTGGCTATCCAAAGTCCAGCACCACGGGAAAAGAAGCAATGCCCTGGTTCATGAGGTATGCAGGAACACATGCCTGCTGATCACCAGAATTTCCTCACTTTCCTCAAGTGAGGAAAGCCCTCACTTGATCATAAATATCTAATGCTGACTATGCAAGGGGGAGAAGTCAATCTGTATATTAAGAACAAGAGGGCACTTTCAGTGTACCAAAAAAAGTGATTTTCTTGTGAGATCCTCATATCATGCACTGATTTTATAAGCCAAAAGAGTAAGGGCACTCTGACAGGAGTCTCTGGCAGGAGTCCTGATCCTCTTGTAATAATCATTGCTCCAGCTCTGCATTGTACTAAAGTTTCAAAACCAATTCCACTGTTGTCTAGAACCAAATGTTTTGTGGTTTGTTTTTTTTTTTTTTTCCTGTAGTATAAGAAGAAATCTTATTTGGTCTGCACATTTACTCCCTTCAACTCCATCCTTGTCCCCCAGGTCTTGGTACCAAATAAGTTGCCAGAGATAAACTGGTACGTCCAAAAGCATCTTGAGTATTGATATTGGCTCCCATCTTCAACAGAAGCTTCACTGTGTCAACCTGGCGTCCTGTCACAGCATGCATCAAAGGTGTGCAGCCTGGGGAAGAAAGCCAAATTTGTTTTACAATTCCARTGTGTCATGCCTATAAGCTACAGTTTCTTACTTTTTAATGTTAACACTGGCAAGTTAACAGATACTTTCCCTGACAGCTGTCCAATAGTGGTACTCAGCATCTTTTAGTCAGGAAGTAACTTCTGTGACAGTCACTGACCACTGATTTTAAAAGGGGCATTACTATATCAGCAAAAGCTTTGCCCCATCAACTCTGCTTCTGGAGGGAAAWGTGCTTTTCTGTTGGTAAGTTCCCAAAATAAACTTTTGGCTTTGTACACCATTTTGGAGGCTGGTATTCTTCAGAATGACTAGTAGCCAGATGGTGCTTGTCTAATTTTCTCAAACCTCAGCTTCATTTTGTCTGTGTCTTCAAAAGACTTATGAAATCAAGCTGCATCCCTTGCAAAGGTATAAAGTGTGAGTTAGCCCTTTATGCAGAGAACAACTTCATTTGAAGTCTGGATTTGCTCTAGGATATTTTACTTCCTGTTTTTATAAGACCTTTTTTAATATCCTGCAAAAATATTATGTTTTGTAAAAYCCCTGAAATCTACATTTAAACCTAATACTCAAACTTCTTTGTGAAGTATTTTATCATTTAATTGCTTCCTCTTCCTTCACTTCTGTTAACSGTTGAAAAACAGCAAGAGATTTTCCTGCAGAACCTGACAAAGCAATTTGAAATTACTAGGCTGGGAATAAACATGGCTATTATAAACTGTAAGACTATTGGAAACTTCATATATAGTTGAAGAATAATGAGTCTTACTGGACTTAATGAGATTGCTGAGGAAATATGCTACTCAACCAGGTTGTGCTCAGCCTGACAAATGTGCAGGATATGAGCTGCATGTTTTTTGTGCCGGAAAACTGGTCTTCAGTTACATTTGCATGKACAACCTTGAAGACAAGTTAGTTCCAGAGCTGAAGTACTCCTGGCCAGTCCATCTCTACCTACTCCATCCACCACTCATACCTAGTCTTTCTCCTGCTAATGAGTGGACAGGGACCATTTTGTCTCGCGTTAATTTTCCCTACTAACCTGTAGATGTTTCAAAGATATCACTTAGAATGCCTGGTTTAAAGTATAGGAAAACTTGGTASCTTAGTAAAAGCTGTTAATGATTAGAAAAGACAGTGTTCATATGGACCCTTTATAAGAAACTGCAATTAAAAAGTACTTCTGACAAAAGAAGCTGTCCTTGGGAACAGGTCACAGAGTTCTTACTCACTTAGGAAGTAGATACATATAAAACTCAGCCAATGGACAATAAATTGTAGTAACATTAGATAGTAACTTGAACATAAAATGAGCACAGCCTGACAGATAAAACAGATCAGTTAAATAATTGTACATTTTATAATCAATCCTTGACAAAACTATTCAAACGGTGAAGGTACACATACTATAACCTCTGCTTTAGGGATGTGCAGAATGTATGTCATTTGGCAGTGGTAAAAAAATTCTTTTTCCTCCCCTGAAATGTCAACAGTTTCTCAGCATCTCCCTAAATAAGATAAACTAAATAAATGGTAAAGTACTGTCTAATTATAGCAAAACAGCTTATTTGTAATCATATAAAAATATCTTAGAATTACAGGGGGAAGGAATTATCCAAACTGCATTTCCAGTGGCGGTTCCAAAGAATAACTCAAATTTCCCATATTCTGCTACTAAATATAATTTGCTGAGCACAAAAATCAGAATAAAAAAAAATTGGAAAGTTTAATTTGCAAGCTGAAGCAACAAATCTCCTGAGAACAAGCTTGGCCTTCWTTTACCCTCTCTGTCACAAGACTCCAGGATGGAAGGATCCTCTCGGATCACTGCAGTCAGGGTGTTCACGTCGCCATTAGCTGCTGCTTGGTAAACCACAGCCAAGTCGATCTCTTCTGGTGTATCAGCTGCAGAGAAGGAGCACATCCACGAGTAAACAGAGAGCAAGTACAAATGATAAACAGTGAAACTAATGACACTTGTCTCACTGAGTTTAAATGACTGTGTAACTTGTGGTGGAACAAAGTGTATCTAAACAGCACTGTGGTTTTTGTTAGTCATCTGAAACTTACTTTCATCATAACTTCTTCCAAAAACTTTCAAACATAGACACTGAAAGGACTTCAGAAAAATTCTGTAAAGTTTCCACTTCTTGTAAGAAGTCATACTAATGTGGCATGACTTGAGAAAAAAATCTAATAACTGAASTAGCTCATAATATTTCTGGCTGCACTGTTAGGAGATAGGATGAAATCAGGACTGAGGTGTTTTCAATTTCAGTGTTATCCTTGCACCAGTCAGAAGACTGAGGCTTTCACTTCCCTGCAATGTCCAARGGAATTCTCATCTCAGAAGAATAAGCTTCTGACAGCAATAGTTTGTSCTGATAATTCCTGCAAAAAGGAAAAGTGGACTATTGCTTGGAACGCAGGAGASGTTTATTTTGTTTGGCAGCTACAGTGTGAGTTATTATTTAAAGCAGATGCCTTTCAGGACTTGTTCTGGAACATTCCTCAGACTTTTCTTTCTAAAGAAATAATAGTAATGGTTCTCTTCACTGCTTTGGTTTTCACTTCCTTTCAGACTGGTCATCCYACGCTCGACATGCATATACCTCCTCTGGCTTCAAGTGGACTATTAACCTCTTAACTAGCAGTTAAAATAGAAGATTTTTTGGTGCGGGGTCAAATCTGTAATGGTAAAATGCTCTAGACATGTATTGTTGGTCAGAARGAGTCTCATGTTTCTGATCCCTATCAACTCAAGAAGAAGTACAGCAAGCTGTGCTGTTCACAATGGCTGAGGGTCTGT
>CADDXX010000090.1:948341-967492 GCA_902810485.1 Alauda arvensis | reverse complement strand
ACTGCAGTATCTTGTTAGCTTGAGAAAATGCCTAAATTACACTAAAGAGTTAATAAAAAGAAAGACAGATTAAGTGACTGATGACTTATCTGTACTGTCAAACTTCTGGAGATAACATGATTATGTAACCTGTTCAGAAAAAAGGGAGTTTAAAGAGTGTTGAAAAGTTACTATAAAGCTGTTATSATAATCAAGTATTACATTATTCATAACACATTGGTAGAAATTATATTTTAAACAATGTCATTATATTTTTAAGTGATAAGAGATCTTTAAATATTATTGTAAAATATTAGCCACACTACTCATGTTGTTATCAGAAGTTGTTTCAGATGAACCTGCATGAGCTCTCTGCTGGGCTTCACAGCCTAGCCTAATTCTCCATGTGACCTTCTCTCACTGGGTGCAATCAGCACTCTGGACTTCAAAATTTGGCTGCCATGGAAACACAGTCTGCTCTTACTCTGGAACAGGTTAGTCTGTCAAAGCTGGAACTCCTTGTGGGCTTTGGAAAATTAAAAAGCTGATGTTAATCTGTCTTTGTGACGGATTCCCTCTCCACTTCTCCTCAACTGAAGAGAATCTAATTTATTTTCTTTCTTCTAACTGGTATTTTAAATTACACACTTCATGAAGTTTGTGAATAAAAATATTAACTTGATTTTTATTCTGCTGAGGGGTCTGTTGCTGAGGCAACTGTTCATTTGGCTCAGAAGGTTTGTCCTGTGGGCCTGGGAGATCCAGACAGATAAGGAGTCATTGCTGCCACAGAGTCATCAACAGTGACTAGTACATGAAGAAGAAATTATTTAACCACTGGTCCAGTTAGTAGCATTACCTTATTATATCAGGCCTGAAGGCATTCTCACAACCGGTACACTCAGCAAAAAAATGTTAATGACAAGCTCAGGTCTGCATGGTTGATAGCTTATGATAGCTCCTCTTGTCCAGTCTCTGGAGGTACACAGGGGGTACCAGCCTGAGCACTGACACAGCTCCTCTCAGGGCTGCAGTCCCCTGCAGCTGTGCAGGTACTCTGTGGGTGTGCTACAGAGAAGATGCTGCTGGCATTGGGAATGAAACTGCTAGCTGTACTGAGGCAGACAGTGAATCAAAGGTGCCTTCACCTCCTTTGATGCATTACACATGCAAATTTTGTATTTTTTTCTTTTTTTTTTTTTTTTCTGCCTTGTAGCTACTGTTAGGTATTCCTGATGTGAGTCAGGAGCAGAGAAATCTAGCCACAAAAGGGAAATCTCCATCTCCTGAGCAGAGCAGTTGCTTACCTAGAGGGTGCTATGGCAGGAAGATAAGGACAAGGGTGCACTCCTTCATGTGGGTCTCTGAGCATCTCTGCCCTTTTTCTTCTAGATGGAACCAAGACACTTCCCCTTTGCTTCTGCTGGGCTCAGTCTGCCTTCCCCAGAGCAATTATCCTTTTGTATGAGGAGGGGAAGTAAAATGATGGATGGCTGGATGGCTGGATGGATGGAAAAATGAGCAAAGTTTTGCCCCTGCCTCTTCTTGCAGAACACAGGYTCCATTCCTGTTAAAGGATGGTGGCATGAAGCCACAAAGATTCACACATCCCTACCCATGAGTCTTAGCTGCCAGAGCAAGGAGAGGCAGGAGGCAGGTGGAGCAGGGTGTCATCCTGCCTGGGAGCGTGGGCCAGGAGGAATGGATGAGCAYTCATGTTGGGATCTGAATAAAATTGACATGAATTCCATTTCTGTAGGGTGACACAACTTCAAGTGGGGTGTCTTATGTGTACGATTGTGGATAGGGAGTGAGAAGGAAACACATAAATGGTCTTCTGATGCTTCACATAACAGAAAGCAGAAAATGCTGGGAGAGCTTGGATGTCATTTGTGCTGGATGCACTTGGCTCCAGGTGAACAACATAACCACTTCTTCTTCCTCCAGCTGACCCCATCAAGGAATGGAGAAATATGGGCACAAAGCTAGTAGAACATTTGTTTTTGAAGATACCTTCCTGGGCAGAAGAGGAATAGTTCAGAGAGTGGGGCATTTTGCAGAAGGCAACAGTGAAGYACTGAGTGCTTGTGTCCCCCCACTCTGTGAGTTTACCCTACTGGGGGATTGGCTGTGGCTGGCGCATAAGCACCATGTGGCAGAAAGGGATTGTGAACAGCCAAATGCCTGACTCTTCATCTTCTAATGTGTCAGAGTTACTCCCATTATTATCTTGCAGTTCTATAAATGCCAGTAAGTACTAGTCCCATTTCAAATACATTTTACACTTTAGAGAATTGCTGTGATACTGGTGAAAGAARGTGTCAGATTCAGAAAGGCAGAAGATCAATTTAAATGCTTGGGCACAGAGAAAGGCAGGGGAGAAGCTGCAGGTTTACAGCAGTGGTGTAGAAAGGTCTGGAAGAAAAGACTAAATGACATACAGGGTGGTGCTAAAATCCTCAGAAACAATCAAAGTTAAACACCTGAAATCTGTCTGAAATAAGCTGCAGTGTTTTAAGAATGTATAATTTCTTCTAGGCAAAGTMGTTTTCTTTTGGTCAGAAAAGGGGGTATATAAAAAGAGATACAGAACGACCACAGGATTCAGAGCAACGAAATTGTGCTTCTCATTACATTAATTCTTCTCTGAGTGTACTATGAAGAATGCATATTTTACATGATTTGTGATGTTGGCTGATGTGTTGTTTTACAAAGTGCACCTTAGGTGTACATAAGTGCATGCTTTCTAGTGCATTGGATTTTTAAGTCCTAAATAAATTTGCAGGAGCTTGGTGTACATGGTCTTGACAATGGTTCATTTTGGACTTACTAAACCACAAGATATTAAAAACTGAAGACAGAATAATAGGATAATTCATGTTCATTGTGAAGAAGAAATATTCAYGCATGTAATTTACTGCCCTGTCTCTCATAATCCCTCTTGTCTCCACCACTAGCCAAAGGCCCTATGTGATTTCCTACACCTTGTTGTCAGGACACAATACTGGGTAGTTTATTTGTTTTCAGCATGTTAGTGTCAAGTGTCAGTGGGAGGTAGATGAGTATAGTTGTAACTTGCCCTCTACTAGAGCATTTTTATTGAATACTTTACAATCTTCACTGTTTATTTAATAAACATTTGAAATCAGAAACAGCACACATTTATTTAAATGGCACCTAGAAACATTAGGAAGGAAGGGGTTTCTTGTGCTGCTTGCCTTCTGCATGTCTCACATTCCAGTTACTGTTTTAAGTATTGTAAGATATTACTGAGCAGTATCATAAGATGTGTTGCAAAGAGTATGATTTTCAAGCTTGGAATGCTGGGGATTTATGTTTATTTATAGTTGGGAGAGTCTTCTGATGTGTGGGATGGAGAAAAAAGGGTTTGTGGGGAGAGATGAATTATTTTTTGGACCAACAGAGAAATTCAGTATGTTTGAAAGATAGTTTGTATTCTTCCATTGTTTTAAATTGCTGCAATGAAAGACATTCCCCTTCTCCTTGCTAAAAAATTATGCCTGCTTAAATCAATAATGTGCCAACACATTAAGATGGTATTTAGACGAAATCCACTATATGCTGTAAGTTTTGAAYAGACTGTTATTTGCATGGTAACCAATGAGCTCGGTATCCCATTACTGTGTGTTTTGTTCTCCTGCTCCCCATCCACCTCCCACGCAGCTAGCAGGGGAGGCACRCAGAAAATCACAAATCACCTAATGAGCAAGCATTCCTGCAGCACCAGTGAAGCAGAGATGATGAATGTGTAGTGAAGGGACCTTCGGGAAGAAAAGCTGATGAAGGTGGAGAGTGACCCAGGTTGGGCGGAAATTAGGATGGGTCAGTGTGGAGAGTGGCCTGGCAGCAGGAGGGTGTGCAGATTAGGAGCAAGGGGAGGTATAGGCAGACGTTGCCTCCCAACTCTATCCCTTCTATYTGGATAAACTGGCTCAGGTCCGTGGTCTCCTGCGTTGCTCTCTGCCGCCCAAACCATTTGGACAGCTGGCTTTGCCTTCCCTGGCCCTGGTGATATTCCAGCCTCATTCCTGGCGCCACTTCCATTGGCCCCCTGGCAGCTATCCCRATGGCACTGAGCAGGCACAGTTTTACCTCTGCCTCCCCACTCATAGTGCTCCAGAAACACAGGTTGGAATGGCTTTTGGAGCTGCTGAAGCTCAGTCAGCCCCAYGCCTCTGTCCTGTTGGGAAAAATGGTCCTTACGTCATTCACACATGATTTAGGAATACCTGTCRCTTTTCCCCCTTCTACCACTGCACTTCCATTTCTCCTTTATACTTGTTGGTAGTAGTTCTTTTTCTCTCTTGTCACTCAATTTTACTTCCCACTCGTCCCCCACTACATGGGGGTTCCAGCTGGGTTGCTGTAGACCACTACTCCCAAGACTAGCTCAGGCTTTGAGTGCTACTGTGGCTGAAAGGCAGCCATGAACCCATCACYTTATATGGGCTGTATTCACTTTGGGTTCTCTAGAGAAGTGTAGGCAAGCACAAAGGTACAACCTGTAGCACTCAGCTGCCTTGTTTTCCTCCTGCTTTAATTTTTTTTCTACAGTCAGCCTCTTTGTCGTGGGGCCTGCGTGGCCATGTCAGCTCAGATATTTTGCAGGACTGCACTGGAAACTGTGGCCACTGCACACACATTGTTTGGTAAGCAAACTTAAAAGAGAAATTTGTTGCAACAGGCATAAGCAAGCAGTGACAGTGTCCTGCTTTGGGAACATAAAAGGAATGCTGCTACACTTGAAGTGGATTAAGCCGTAAAACATGAAAGCCAATACTGGCAAATAAACACATGAAATTTAACATTTAACTTCAAAATAGACAAGAAAGAGACATTTGTATTTCCATAGCAACCTTACAGTATAGAAAATCTTCATGTTGGGGATTTCAGCGATACCTTAAATTTGCAATTATGCCAATACTCACCTATACAGATTTATTTCCTAAAGCAAAGTATTTCACTTGTCATCTTCTAGTCTTTTAGTGTAGATTTATAAAAACCAGCTGTTCTTAAATTTTTTACTCCATTTTAAACTGCTGTTTGCTAATAYTGCAACTGCTTTTAATATCTATAACCACAAGAASAYAAATATACAATATAAAWATATATATACATCTCTCAGTGCTAACCATGAGTAGCCAGATGCCATTGCTATTCTGCTGAAAATTAATTTTCAGAAATCACTGTAGCAATAGACGGAAATACCCATCCAGTCTAAAACTGAYGGAAGAAATTCCTTTACAAGAAACCAGAATAAACCYAATCTTTCCCAAAAATTCATGTTATTGATTCTGTCAGGTAACGTCGGTACATTTGCATGGGACGCAYTGGAGGACCAGAGGATTTTGAAATKAGTAGCACACGACTTACCTTTGTGCTGGTCGAACACGGACGAGGAACTGAAATCCATCGTGATCTATCTCATTATTTACAACCGGACCAGACAAATGCCACCTCCAGGGTTTTCAGGGTAGAATCTCATCTATTAGAGTACACAGTGAAAAGAYAGCTGTCACCAGTCTTCCTCTCACAGAATTAAACTCGCTTTACGGCTGCAGGTTGTTGCCAAGGCAAGAGCCTGGTGGAAACATTATATTCTGTTTTGGGAATCTCTTGAAAGGATGCCTCTGGAAGCTTATCTGAGGTTCTGACAAAYGCCCTGTCTCCAGCGAGAGGCTGCGAGGCGGCGCGGCTCGGGCAGCCCCGCCAGGGCAGCGCGGGCGGCCCGCGCCGCCACACGGAGCATGTGCGGAGCTCGCGCGGAGCTCGCGCTGCTCGCCGAGCGGCCCGCGGCCCTCAACGCCCGCGGCGCCCGCGCCTCAGCACGGCCGGGAAATGGTGCGCTCAGGCACCCCCCGAGAGAGCGCCAGCGCGGAGAACGCAGTTCACAGGGCCTTCCTACCTCAGTTCGGTGCTACCTAGGGGCAATTGGTTAAGGGACGATGAAGGGATAATAAGTGAGAGCAAACTACTGCGGCTGAGGCGGACAGTGTTAGCTACAACAGCACAGTGCAGCAGATACACATCTGTGCTGGTTTTGGCTGGGGCAGAATTAATTTTCTTTAAAGCAGTGGTATGGGGGTGTGGTGTGGATTTGCTGGAGACAGCGTTGGTAGCACAGGAATGTTTTAGCTCTCCTTGAGCAGTGGTCACACTGTGTCAAGGCCCTCTCCTCACCCCAGCGAGGAGGCTGGGAGGGGTCGCAAGGAGTTTTGAGGGAACACCCAGGGCAGCTGCCCACAAATGACTACAGGGGTATCCAATTCCATATGGTGGCATGCTCAGCATACAAAGCTGGAGGAAGAAGGAGGAAGAACGAGGGGATGTTCAGAGTGATGGYGTTTGTCTTCCCAAGTCACAGTTGTGTGTGTTGGAGCCCTGCAGTCCTGGGGATGGCTGAACACCTGCCTGCCCATGGAAAGTGGTGAATAAATCCCTTGTTTTGCTTTGCTTGTGCATGCAGCTTTTGCTTTCCCGGTTAAACTGTCTCTAACTCAACCCATGAGTTAATTCACTTGTAATCCTCCAGTTCTGTCCCCCATCCCACTGTGGGCTGCACGAGGCTGAGCTGCTGGCTTAGATTAAACCATGGCAACAATGGATGTCAGACCCAGGGTCCATAATTTTAAACCCAGTATCTGCCAAAACTGTCTTCACACTTCGTTTTTGATCAGGTGTCTGCCTTTGTAAGTTGAGAACTCAGACCTTGTTCTTTAAGGGGAGGAGACCCTACTGAGCTTTGCTTTTTGCTATGTTATTTCTGTGAAAGAAATAATAACAATTGTACTCACTTGGAATTTACCTTGAAAACTGGAAAACTAGATTACCAACAATGGGATGGTAGAATAAGTTTACTCAGCACTGGTGCACTGAAAGAGACACATAATTACTGCCAAGTAAGACAAAGTAATATATGAAACGTAGGAAAGGCAAGATATTTTGGGTCCAAAAATGCAGGCAGCAGCTACACTAAAGCTATGCCTATGTTTGTTCAGCCTAGGAAGCCCCTACWCTTTATTTACTGTATTTATTCTGCACTGGTGCTTTGACCAATTCCTATGACTACAGYACATCCTAGAGACATATCCTACAGGTGGATACAACATGAGTTGTATCTGCCGCTATTCACATTCCCAAGCACCTCCTTCTGAACACAAATTCAAGCTATGTGTTTGGGAAAGGATTGCATGGTCCAGGAAGCAACGCAGACTCAACAGCTTGAAATGAAACACCAGAGCTGAAATGTGGCAGTATGATCTGCAGATCTTGCCCAGAATGTGGCAGTATGATCTGCAGATCTGATTAACTGTGAAGAGGCATTAGGTAGGACAGAGGATCCAGAGACAGGCTGTTTCTCTTTTCTCTGCTGCTGAGTGTTTTGTGGTTTGCCTTGTCTCAGGCCTTGTACTGAGGAGGGACTCACTGTGTGGCAAGTGCTGTCTGTGCAATCTGGGAGCAGAGTATCACTCGTGCAGATGGTCAGCTCCTAACTGGCTTCTCCTTGTTGGGAGGGTGGCTCCAGGGGTGGCACCAGCAGGTGAAGTCCAGTCTRGTCTAGTCTAATACACTGACTCTGTTCAAACAGCTGCCATAGCTGCTGACTTCATGGAAAGGCACKGGAGACATGTCTCTGGTCAGGAATTTTGACCTGCAAATTGTCGCCCCTAGTGATCTTTGAAAGACCACAGAAGTGACCTTTGCTTTCTGCATGTGACAAGAKGTCCTTTGTCCTCTGTGTACACGTGATTTCAGGCCCTGGGCACTGCTGCTGGATCCCCCACCCTCCTCTACCTAATTAACAGTTTTAACCTGCCCATTTGCTGTTACTGGGTCTCTGTCCTTTCATTCTGGTCCTGAGATGAAGGCAATGGGCTTTGGGGATTACTGGTTCAGTCTCACTCTTGCAGTACCTCAGCCTGGGAATGAGGTGCACTGCAGGTATGCAGYCAGGGAATTTGGGGGAGAAACACATGGCAGCTGATTTCTTCTGTGTCCCATGTGTGCCACAGTGTTTCCTATAGCACTGTGTACATTTGCCTGGGGCTTATCTTGCCTTCAGCTACATGAAAGCCAGGCACCTCCTCTGAGAGTGGTGTCTGCAGCTGCCATGGTGTCATGCACTGAAAACCATGGTGTCTTGTGTGTTTGACAGCTGGCATCTTCTCCCCTCTACATCCATCGGAAGGGAAGTAAGGCCAATGCTTCAACAAAACACCTTTCCCCCTGTAGATCTGAGCAGCAGGTGAACACGCTTCTGTGCCTCAACTATAGTAGATATATCACAGCTCAGATGCTGCCAAAAAAGCTGAGATTTGGGAAGTGGGCTTAGTCACTGACTTTCTGTATTGCTTCTTTAGAAGAAAGAAATGTCTCAAAATTCCTCATGGCTCCTGTGTGCAACGCCTATGAAAGCAGCTCTGRCTAAGGACAACAAAGTCACAAAAGAGTTAGAGGCTAGTATAGGCAGCAGATAAAGATTGTAACTTTGATATTGTTAATTTACACTRTTCTTTAATTTAAGAAAAGTATTCCTGACTTTTTATTCTGTCAGAAGTAATTCAGTGTTTGTAAAGTTTTTTAGTAGTCCAGAAAAATGATTAAGAGAGAATATCAGAAACACAGGCATTCTTTTTGCATGTTTGTTTGCCCACATTTGAATCAGCATTTTGCTGTATGTCCATCTAATTGTTGTTCATTAGGTGAATGCAAAAGCTGTGGTGAAACCACAGAGAGTGGGTGAAGCGTGTATGTAAACGTTATTTGCCGGGGTGCAGAGCAGGGCTGAAAACTGACTGTGCAGAGGCTGAGATCTCATGGGTGTTTACAGCTGACAGCTCCTGCTCTGTGCCACACTGCCACCACGAGCAGAGGCTCCGCCTGCAGATCTTCTCTTCTCTTGCCCCTGCGGAGGACACTGGCAAATGAGCAGAGGTTTTGCATCCATTTGACGCAATGACACAGCCAATGCTTTGGAGGAAGGTTAAGCCTCTCCCCTTGCAAAGCGCCTGGAGCARCAGTGCCCCCGTCTGTAAGGAGCTCTGCCAGCAGCCAGCACTGCAGAAGCAGCAGCTCCAGCCGTGAATTGTGCTTCTCTGCTTTCTTCATGGGTGTGTCACAAGCCTTAATATTCACACCCTCAGTATTGCATGCAATCCAGAGAGCAGAAGCCAGAATTAACAGAGGGATACCATCAACCTTCATTTCCAGTTTCTGTTTAAAATCCACTAGTAATAATTTGGGTGTTAAGCTTTTAAAATGCAATGCTATGTACTATTTAAAGTACAATACTAACTYCTCATACGATTTTCAGCTCCATCTGCTCCTGTCTGGGAGATTAGTACCAAGCTCAGATGTGTGGAGAAGTCAGACCACTAACCAGGCAAAGGWGTCAGCTGTGCTCGCTGGTGGGAACTGATCTAGGTTGCTGTAAGTGAACAAAAACTCTCCTGAAATGCCAGCAGATAAACAGTGACTAGAGAAAGGAGCATAAAGTCACAGCTGTGTCTTAGAGGTGCCCACGTGGAATGTAAGACAGAGTGAGGACCTACTCTACTTGGCTCCCTGTTTTTTAAGGCCAAATACATCCTCTCCTCTGCTCAGTCAATATTTTGCCCTTGACTTCAATGGGATTAGGGCATCTCTTATGGTGTGATTTATTGGGATATAAATTTACTAACAAGCCAATATGCTTGAAAGTAACTGTTAAACAGTTACTAGGTTTAGGGATATTGTTTCCCCAAAGGATAGTCTGATTACAATTAGCTAAACCAAATTAAATCTTTTTTACTAAAAGTGATTGTTGTGCCCACTTCAGAAGGAGTAGGGAGTCTCTTGCTGAGCTTATCACTCTAACCATGCTCTAGCTTTTTCTTGTTACCCTCCAAAAACTTCCTTGTGATATTGAGTGTGAAGCTTCGTTCAGTGCCTCTGGCATGTAATAAGGCTGGCTTGATGAGCCTGCCAGAGTACTTGAGCACACCTGTGGAGGAGCTGATGGGGTGGATGTGGAGACCTGCTGAGGCAGGGGAGTCAGAGGGCTGGTGTGTCTGTACCCACACACCCTCTCTGTGACACCACGGAGCTGGAGATGGGGTTTGACACTTTCGTGATGTTACACTGGTAAAGAGAAGTTTCTGTCCAAACCTTCACTTTAATATTGATTTTCAAGAAATTCTGTTATTGTTTATTCTACAAGATAATATAGGGAAAAGAAAATAAGTATCTGTTCCAGGTCAGATCAAAGCTTCTCCTAGCCAAGTAACCAGTGTTTGAATGGCMCTCACCAGCAGTTGTCTGGCAACCTGCAGGACAAGTGTGCAGTGAATGACATTTCCTCTGACCACTCCCAGACTCCCTGGTCTCCAGTCCTTTTCAGACTCCTACAGAGCAGAGTCTCGAAGCAGTGCTGTGATTCTGCAGAGTTCCAGAAGGTGGTGGTCTGGGATCAGCACTTGGCTCCATGAACCAGCAGGAACAGCTCGTAAGTAGAAATATTTATATTACTTTCCATTAAATCCTTTTAAATGGAGGAAGAAAAGTTCATTTGTGGGAAACCAGTAATCTCTGACCTTATGCAGCGCATTAAGAATGCCTGCAAATTAATGAAGTCCCATCCCAGATATCAAATAACAGTATAGAGCATGACTAATCATCTATGAATGGTAAGCTTTGAGAGCTTTGCTGAAAACCTTTGTGATAGTAGATTTGTGCTGGTAAAATACAGGAAAAGCTTAATGTGTTTTTACTTCCTTGTGTTTGGGATAATTAAATTAAAAAAAAAAAATGTCCATTAGAATCTTTGATTTGCAATATTTTACATTTCAGTGCCAAAGTATGCTGGAGCCCCAGAWATGAGAAACAAACAGAAAAAAAGGTGTCTGTAACATGCAAACTGTAAATTGTGACACAAAGGATTTAGTCTCCTGCATTCCCTGCATACCTGGGACTCCTATTGATATCTTACCCAAGATTATGAGCTTTACTCCAGGTTTGAAAGGTGACAAGTGCATTAGCAGTAATGGAGCATGCAAGTCTGTGGTTTGGCATGGTTGTACTTACACAGAAGTGGCAATTTAAACATGTGCTGATGAAACTCAAACAAAAATGCAAACACTACATATGGTATCTCACCATATGTAGTGCACTCCAGAAGTTGAAGTTAAGCAGCTCAGTAAGCAAAGGCAGGTTCAGGAGAAAGCCAAGCACACTGGGCTAAACAACTGCATCCTTTAGAAGACTCACACTATGACCACAGCCCAAGGGGCATCAGATCCGCAACCCGTCAGGACTCTAGATTGCAGCAGCATTGCGTTGATGTAGCTGTGATAATTCTCAGACTTACAAGACCTCTTTATGGACACCCCCTTCACCTGCRCAATTACTTCTATAGTTATGTGAAATGATGGTGGTACTGGGAGGGCCAAGCAAGCATTGTGCTCTTGTGGTRTCATATACAGGACTGAAATCCAGCCGGAAACTCTTGAGATTTTCCAGTCTACCTAGAGAAGAACATACAAAGGTTAGGAAAAGTGGTCAAGTACAATATGGAGGTCACTTGGAAGGCCATAGCAGGGTGACACACCTGGCTAGCAGTTCTGGGACTAGCAAAGGGCTTCCAAATGGCCACGACAGGTGACTGCTCAGTCATTTGATATCCTGGCTGTGGGAGCAAGGTGGTCTTACTAGTTAAATGCTTAATTGGGAGATTGCTCTGTTATGCAGCAGTCTGCTTGCACAGGCTCTGCTGTTCCCATTTACTGGAAATAATACTGTGATAATATTCATTGGTTATTAATAGAAAAATGTTTGTATTCAGAACTGATGTAGTTTTAAATACATGTTTGAAGGAGGGCTGTTGTAAAGTTTGCTCATTTCTCACTGTGGTATGTAGAAGAAACGTGCAACAGAAATTTAGAAAACATATTTTGGTGCTGACAAGTGGCTTTTATATGAAATAATTTTTGAACTCTAGGGGACCTTTCCAGAGATTACACAGCCATCTAAGTAGGTCAAAGCATGGCCTCAAAATATGTGGATACTTTAACTGGCAAAAGTAACTGAAAGCTCTTTGGGACCACTTGAATACTTTGTGTGTGTTTATTCTGCATATGATGGACAGGCACAAACTCTCTTGATTTGTGCTCTGACACAAAGATAAGCCTGATTGTTTTTTTAGCACAAGCCTACTATCATATTCATGCAACCTTGCATTTCTCAGCTTTGTGTGTCTGTCCACTATATACAACATATATATATATATATATATATATATATATATATGCGCATTGGAAAAATAATTGCAAAGAGGAATTTTTCTATTACAAACATAACACAAACCTCCATATACATTGGTCAGAAGTAATTAATGGATTACACACATAGATGACATGCAAGAACAGGAGCATGAGAGTGGACAAGAGGAGGTGCTGCAGCTGAAAGGGATGCAACACCCATGCAGGACACTGTGCCATGTGGCCTGGGATGCAGCACAGATTCATGCCAGGTTTTCTGTGGCACAATACATTAGATAAGCACAGGCCTTCCTGGCAAAATTGCTCCACTTGAAATGTTTTTCAGGAAGAGGGAAATGTTTTCAGTCTGGTTAGGCAGGCTAAGGAAACATGCACATCTTCTTTGTGAAACATGGCTAGTGGGAAAATGATGTTGCTTTGTCTCAGCTGTTTGAAAATACAGCTTTCATGGCAGAAGCTGTCAGCAGTGGCAAGGACATTGCATGTCCAGCCTGGCTGGGGTACATTGGTGGCTGCAGGCGGACCAGCTGTCTGGTGTCAGGGAGGGCTGTGCCTGCAGCAGCTGCATTTCTGTACAGCACCCTGAGGCCAGCATGGCTCCTCAGCTGGCCAGGGCTCCCAGCAAGCTCCCCACAGCTTGCAGCAAATTTCCATGCCTCTGGGCCTACTTTCATCCTGAGTGTACAAAGAAGCTATGGAATCACCTGTGTTTGTATGCCTGCCCAAGCTCTTTACTTAGATGAGGTGTCTACAGCAAGAGAGAATATACAGGGAAGCAAGTGTTGCCCATGCCATTATTAACTGTTTTTCCTACCAGACTGTATGCCTTTTGATTTGAGCTCTTGCTCACTCTTCTGACTGCTGGCTGTGCTTGCTGCTGGCTGGTGGGTGGGATGCAGGGATGAGAGGATGTCCCCATCCTGTCCAGGGTCTCTGCACTCTCCTCTGCCCTCACTGCTGGCAGCAGATCCAGGCGTAGCCAGGTATCACCCAGCCARCCTCCCAGGAGCAGGAAGGCAAGTGTAGTGGGAAGTTCCCAAGAGTGGTGATGGCTGACTTTTCACTAACTTTAGCCCTTAAAATTACAACCTGCAAACCAATCCCTTCATCCCTCCCTGGCACTTTGCRAAGCAACTTGAACAACCTTGAAAAAAACAAGCGAAATTCTAAAATTGGTTTTGTGATTTGCTGTGCAATGGATTGAAGACAGAAGCATTTTGAAGTTCCTTGAGCATGTTTCTGTTCTTGAATTGTTTTAAGTTGTAGCACTTTTTCCTGTTATATAGCTTCTTCCTTTTCCAAGGTAACTGGAAAGAATTGCTTTGGCAGTCTCTAAGTCCTAATCTAGTCATTGTAGCATCACCAGGGGTGGATAGGGCTGCATAGAAGTAAGTATAAAAAGCACTTTCATTTTTAGAGAAAGTGAATGTTATGGCACAGGCCAAGATATTTTTAAGTATGTGAAAAAGCATGCTTGATTTGTTTGTGCTAACATTCAAGTTGGCTTAAYAGTAAAGAAATCCTTTGGAAATAATTTTCTTCTATTTCACAGCTGGTTTACTATGAGTTGTGGGGTTGGTTATAATCCACAACTGTCTTGGCAGCTGCATGATTATGAAATTGTTGTGTCTGCAAACCATGAAAATGTCATGCGTCTCTAAGGATGAGGGATAAATTTTAGCTGGTCTTTATTATTTATGATTGTTGTTTTAAAATTATGTGCATTATTATCTCATTTTTTGAGTTTTTTTTCTGCTTTCTTTTCCACCCAGAAGAGGTAAGTATCTTTTCAGACAATTCTGACTGTGYAGGGATTTAAGTTTATGCAAGCAAGGCTGGAGCTTTACAATCTCCAGAAAGCATTTTAGTATGTAAATTTTATTATACATAATGCCTGTAGTCCYGGCAGTAGATGGTCATTCAAACAAGAGAAACAATAAATTGTTTACAGTCACTTGCCTACTGAGATTTGCAATCCTGCACACACRCAGACAGGCACACACAAATTGTATTTTCACACAAACACACTRTAGGGCCTTTACCAGTCTTTAAGGGGGAAGCCAAGACAGATTATAAAAGCTCATCAAAAAGGCATTTCAGAGGGCTCAGACACAGGAAAAAAAAAGGAAATCTGCATGAAACAAAGCCAGATAACAGACAACCTTTTACTGAACTTGCTTAATCCAGGAGAGGATTTGCTGGTGGATGGTGGGGAGGGGGACAGGAAACTGTCCCTGCTTCTCCTAAGTGGCACATACTTCATGTCACATGCAAGGAGAGCAGCTGTGCAGCCTCGCCAATCCACTTCAAGGCTATACTGATCTGTGCATAATTCATGGCGAATTTGTAACTCAGCTCAGGTGAGGCCACATGAAATCACTTCATCAAAACTCTACAATAAGGCTACATGATGACAGAGGCACCAGGGACATTTATCTTCAAAGATACTACAGGTTCTCTAATGTTTATGGGACAAAAGGGAATCTGCCGTAGTGTCTTCTGTAGCAACTATGAGCAGCAGGTGCTTTCAAGTGTAGGAACTCTATCAGTAATGCTCAGGGACCTACCTTCCTCTGAGGTTCTGTCTCTKGTTCCTTTTACGTAGGTGTTACTGAAGCCAGTAGCTAGTGCAGATGTTTTGAATTTGGTGGATATCTGCCACAGTGAAGAAAGAAAAGTGATTTATTTCCAGTGGAAACAAATGAATTTYCTCCATCAGATCTTTGCAGCTGAGCACTGTGAAATGAAATAAACTGGATGAAATAATGGAAAACTTTCCTGGAATAAATATCTGTGTAGCAGAGTGAATGGGATGGAGATATTTCTATGAGCATTTTCTAAGGACCTCATTGTCAGTGTAGAGCTGAGCCAGAGTATGTACAGCAGCCACTTAAAATTGGAGGAGAGGTTGCTATAGGGGGGTTTTCTGCTAAATCAATGGATTTTTGGCAGTGATGATTTAGACCCGTAATTACTAAAGCAAATGAAACATAGCAGGCAGAGGCTATAGTACAAAAAACCTGTCAGCAGTATTTTTCATGATGCCCGAAAAGCTATGAAGTATCTTAGGTTTGCTTTTCTTCTCGTAGAAAGGTGCTCAAGAGGGGAGAGAGAATAAAGTTCTTACCTAGAYTGTAAAGAGGCTCGAAAGCTTAGCATGCTTAAAATTGCTTAGCAAACACCGGCAAACTCTAGCTTAGAGTAAGGCCATTTCTGTTGCAATCTGCTGCAACCTTTTACTTTGAGCAGGGAGGACAATATTTCAGAGTTGTCATCAGTGCTGGAGCAAATGCTGCTCCAGGAGTGACTGGGCCACCACTGTGTAGTAGAAAGTGTATGTGCACAATACCAAACCAAGTAAAGGCAGAGTGACAAGAGGAGTAATAGGTATAGGTAGGGACAGCCACAGTTTCCTGARGCACAGCACTCCTCAAGTGTTAGTTCTTCTCTTTGTACAAACGATGCAACTAACTTGGTGTTCCTGTCTGCACTTCTCTCCTTTGGGTGCGAGGCATCCCATAAACACACCAGTCCACACATCCGTGTGTACAAATATCTGTACACAGCATCCCCATACACATTGACACACACATATACTGACSAGCCTAATATATATGTGCCATTGATGTCTGTTGTGATACACAATATGCTTATTTGAAAAGGTACTGATGGTGCAGTTGACTGAAAACTCTTGTGAAGTCTCCTGCTTCTTCTTAGTTAAAGCTGTTTGCAAACAGCCTTCAGAATTAGCACCCAGTATTTTATTGAGACCAATTRAAAACACAGATTTTCTTTAGATCCACGTTTTTACTCATCCCATTAAATAGTGGTCACTTGGACATTTTAATCAGGATTATGCTCTCTAAGGAGATTAGTTAGATAACACTTCTTGTTAATTAAGGGTGGGTGTGTCTACTAGACTTTTTCTGAAGGGCATGTGGGTGCATGAAGCAGAATGCTTTGGAGGACAAGTGACTGTGTGAGACAAAGATCAGAGGTAGGATGCTGCGGASTATATGACAGTGCAAACATGAGTGTTAGCACAGATGTGCTTTTAAAACAATCAATTAAAAAGACATTATTAGGAAAACTCCACAAYAGACACACTTGTGTAGAACTAATTTTGTCTATTCAACTGCTATTCAAATGTACCTATTGTATTTGAATGGAAGATGTGTGCAGACTGCAGTTCAAGCCAAACCAAACCAAACCAGAAAATTGCAATGAGAAAGCTCATTTTGAAAGAAGCATTAGRAAAGAGATAACTTTTTTTCTTGCTCTAAATAGTTCTGAGGTGGAGATGTTTGTATTATGRTGAGTACCTTCAGTTGCATGCACTTGAGAMCCACTWACATTTTCTGTCTACCTAAGTCCAGAATGCTTTGCACTTCCTGAGAAAAACAGAACTCAAAGAAATCCTAATTATTTACTTAGAATGAAGAACAATAATTCAAAACTATGGGATGAAACACAGCATAGTGAAATGTAGGCTGAATATCTGGATAGATGTCATGATAGTAAGATAAATTAGACTGTAAAAGAGTCTGATGAAAGCCCTAGAGTCATTTAAACTAGAAAGAACAAAGCTGCCTGACATATATTGTAGAGAACAACCCTGTGCTCAGGGGGAGAGACAAGATGATATCATAGGTCTTTTCCATCATTTATTTTCTAATGCCTATAATCTGTGATAAAGCATACTTTTCTGAAGAGAGGCCAATGGTTTTAAGCCTAGCACTGACATTTGGATCTACTTTAAAGAAGTATATGTCAAAAGCAACCTTTTCAAAMCTCTAAGACATAATGCAAAATGAGCTGAGATGTTACTGTGTTCAATCAACCGACTGCTTAAAAAAGYAGGGGCTGCYTAGGAGGGCMCATCTGTAGAGAAGATTGTCTTGCAGGGCTCCATCTGCAGTTGACTCCTACGTATTACAAAAAGAAAAATCTTAATAGCTAGAGATAATAGGATATTTGCTTTATGCTACCAGTAACTGAATCCAAAACCTCTGAACAAACCTACATGTCGATTTTACAAAGCATGGTGTGGCTTTGGAATATATAGGAAAAAATATTTATAGCTCTTGAGTTTTATCCCTTCTACACTAAAAGACGGCACATCTACTTTTTTCCCCAGTATCATAAGAATCAACACCAGAGCTTCCAGTGAATGATGTGGCCTCTGACTACTGCACAACATATATGAAAATATGTAACAGCCTTATAGCGCTTGTACTCATAATGTTACAGCAGTATTTTTCTCTCAGCATGGCAAACATGGCAATAACAAACACAAAAGGTATATATCTGTATATCTATCTATCTATCTATCTATCTATCTATCTATCTATCTATCATCTATGTATCTATCAATGTATCTATCAATGTATCTATCAATGTATCTATCAATCTATCTATCTATCTATCTATCTATCTATCTATCTATCTATCTATCTATCTATCTATCTATCTATCGCCATAATCAATGTAACTGCATCTATTTCCTTACATGGTTTACATTGTTCCTTTTTAAAAATAAAAATCAGCATGTATGAGGGGAATATAATTAAAGAAAAGAATATTTGTCTTACCTGAAACTAATTGATTCTGAAAAATTTATTTGAAGAATGACTGAGAAGATATGATGATTAAACAYAACCTCAGCAGATAAAAGAAATTTAAAAGTCCATGTATTTACAGTAGAACAAGATGACATAGTGRTAAGGTGGAGTCTTACAAAGTATTCAACCCATGTTCAGCCGGCTGGGTAAGCCTGAAGTCCACCCAAGTCCTCGCAAAYGCTTCTTATAATGCAGCAGACAGCCAAGGGAAGTGRTGGACTCACCAACCCTGGAAGTGTTMAAAATTCAAAAGGTGTGTGGATGTGACACCTGGGGACATGRTGGTGCTGGATTAATAACTGGACTCAGTAACCTTAGAAGACRTTCCCAGCTTTAATCATTCTGTGATTCAGTTTGTTGGCTTCAGCTCTTCAGMATCATCTACCTGATATGAAATAGAAATCTGAGAAACTTAAAATGCAATTCTGGCCAATTGAATTTCAAAGTCTCTCTTCTCCYATTGATACCATTATGAGCTGTACATCTATTTAAAAGGCAGTTATAGAATATGTCTTTTAAAATCTCATTGATGGCCCTCTGGGGTTGGTATTTTTTATGTTTTTTTGGTTTTTTTTTTTTTTTTTTAACTCTGAAATATGTGGTCTGGTCCTTTGAGGAGATAGTATGAATGACCAGCAGTGTTGTCAGGCAAGGCATCCCTGGAAAGTCATGCATGCACCATCAGTTCTGGATAAATCCTCTGCTGTATGATGCAATGGCATAAATCACAAGTTGCTTTCTGAATCAGGCTAGCCATTCTCATCTTCATCTGTRTAGTTCATTTGGAGTCAAAACACTTCTTTTTCAAGTACAAGTGCAAAGTAGCTGGCTAGTGTTTCCCTGTCTCTAGAGAATAAAATCTTACCTAATAAGAATTATACAAATAAGTTAGTAAARAGCACTCGAGCAGAAAAGAGTGAACTTCATTATCCTAAAGTTATCTGAAGTCTGATTTTGTAGATCTTCATCATATTTTAGTTTGAGCATGTGAGATACCTTAAATCTTTTAAATTGTAATTAAAAAATGACATGCTGGTTTGTTGTTAATTTCCCAACAAAAGAGTACATCCAGAGTCAAATACACTCTTATATTTAAGAAATTTACAGGTGTTTTTCTAGTTGATCTGTCACAGCATASCCAGACACAAAATATGTGTATTTCAGTTGATCATTACTGAAGAAAAATTTAGCAGTGACCATGTTTTGGAGTGKAGAATCCCTAAGCTCCCCCAGGAGCTGCAGCTGATAAAGAATACAGAGAAGTAAATAATGCCAG